>JAQFYJ010000516.1:0-12835 GCA_034694685.1 Isotoma anglicana | reverse complement strand
AAAACACTCGAGCACCTTCCGTCTTGTACATCTTTAACGTTATGTCTAATATTCCTTTGTATTGACCTGGAATTTTTAATTTTTTAGTTTATTTGGGAATTTATTGTGACCAAAGTGGGTGGCGGATTTGGGTGGGGTTTTTTTTAATTTATTTAGGGGGTGGTGATGTGAGTTACAGTATTTTTTCTGGGTGTGTGGTTTGTCTTTTTGGGGTACCAGGGCGTGTCAAAGTGTGGGGTTATTAAGGGGTTTGATCAGGGTTTTGCTGGTTTTTGGGAATTTATTGTGACCAAAGTTGGTGACCGATTTGGGTGTGGTTTTTTTAAATGTATTAAGGGGGTGGTGATGTGAGTGACAGTATTTTTTGTAGGGGTGTGGTTTTCCTTTTTGGGGTACCAGGGCGTTTCAAAGTGTGGGGTAATGAAGGGGTTTCATCAGGATTTTCATGGTTTTGGGGGGGTTTTTGGGAATTTATTGTGACCATAGTAGGTGATCGATTTGGGTGTGGTTTTTTGTAATCTATTAAGGGGGTGGCGCATTGTGTGCCTGTATTTTTGTTAGGGGTGTGGTTTGTCTTTTTGAGGTACCAGGGCGTGGTAAAGTGTGGGGCAAAGAAGGGGTTTCATCAGGATTTTCAATTTTTGAGGGGTTTTTGGGAATTTATTGTGACCAAAGTAGGTGACACATTGGGGTGTGGTTTTTTGGAATATGTTAAGGGGTAGGTGGGGTACGGGCATGTATTTTTTGTAGGGGTGTGATGTTATTTTTATGCATGCAAGGGTGTGTCAAAATGTGGGGTAACGAAGGGATTTCATCAGGATTTTCAATTTTACGGGAGTTTTTGGGAATTTATGGTGACCAAAGTAGGTGACGGATTTGGGTGCGGTTTTTTGCAATATGTTAAGGGGTAGGTGGGGTACGGGCATGTATTTTTTGTGAGGGTGTGGTTTGTCTTTTTGAGGTACCAGGGCGTGGTAAAGTGGGGGTAATGAAGGGATTTCATCAGGATTTTCAACGTTTTGGGGGGTTTTTGGGAATTTATTGTGACCAAAGTTGGTGACCGATTTGGGTGTGGTTTTTTGGAATATGTTAGGGGGTAGGTGGGGTATGTGTACATATTTTTTGCGTGGGCGTGGTATAATTTGTATGGGTACAAGGGTGTGTCAAAGTATGTCATAATGATATGAAAAAAAGGCGACTAACCAGTCCTCCTAAGAGCGAGTCTAGTTTTGACGACTTCGAGAGGGTAGATAAGACTCTGGCTGAAAGCGCCGGCCAAACTGCCCGCGAGAAATCGCTCTTCGATTTTGAGTTCGCGGTTTGAGTTGCCCTTGAGCAGTCTTTTCCCTTGTTCGTACGCCATAAACTTGAAGGCAGATTCAGGAGCGATTTTTAGCACGTTTATCCCATTGCCGCGCCACAGGGACGAGATTCCTCCTTCTTTTATCATGCCTGTAAATGTCGAGACTATGCCGCCAGACAATTTCCCGTGCACCTACGGAATTTTATGGTTTTTGTGTTACTTTAGTGGAGAATTTTAAGGGCTACAATTTGGTACTAATTTTAAGTTTGTGGGGTTAAAATTGAGGGAGATATGTGGGTTTTAGATTTGGGGTGTTTGCTCAGTGAACGCCGAATCGCGAATGCTTTTTTTACAAAGTAGTTGTGGTAACCACATGTTAAGTTAGCATGCTACTGAAAGGTTAAGTTTGGTTAGGTTAGCATGCTTTTCGCAATGTTAAGTTGGCATGCTAGCTCGAAATGTAATTTAGCATTCTACAATGTAAGTTAGCATGCTACTGAAAGGTTAAGTTTGGTTAGGTTAGCATGCTTTTCGCAATGTTAAGTTGGCATGCTAGCTCGAAATGTAATTTAGCATTCTACAATGTAAGTTAGCATGCTACAATTAAAATGTAAGTTAGCATGCTATTATTAAAATGCAACTTAGCATGCTACAGCTAAAATGCAACTTACCATACTACATCGCAATGCAACTTAGCATGCTAAATCGCAATGTATGTTAGTATACTCATTCGAAATTTAAGTTAGCAAGCTACATCGCAATGCAAGTTAGCATACTCGTTTGCAATGTATGTTAGCATGCTACATCGCAATGCAACATAGCATGCCACATCGCAATGCAACATAGCATGCCACATCGCAATGCAATTTAGCATGCCACATCGCAATGCAATTTAGCATGCCACATCGCAATGCAATTTAGCATGCCACATCGCAATGCAACTTAGCATGCCACATCGCAATGCAACTTAGCATGCTACAATGTGAGTTAGCATGCTCTTTGGCAATGCCACTAAAGCCGTATTCCATGTTAAAATCCGAATGCTATAAAAAACTGTAAAAAGCTAACCTGTAAGAATACCTTGACCCTGTCAAGGGGCGCAGTGCTAGTTCTGGAGACGGCGCCAGCGATGCCGCCGGCCACGAGGTGGCGCCACCACATCCCCGACTGCATCTCTTGAGGTGTAAAGTCGTCAGGTACGGCCGTGTCTTCTCCTACGTCCAGGTACTTTTTTATACACACATTTTCAACAGTTAGTCTTTTTCAACATGGGAGGGATAAGCATAGGAACAAAAGAGGAGGGGCTTATTCACTTTTAACATTATAGGGATAGGAGAAAAAATGTTTTGTTACTTAAACGTCACTTTAGACAATTTACAAAAGATGTCGGAAATTTAACATAGAGGGGATACGGAGTACTGTAAAACCCGATTTAGAACCCCCCCGGATTAGAATCCCCCCTAAATACAGCCACTGTCACTGCATTTCTAATAACCTCCCCCCCCCGCAAATAACTCCCTATGGGGTTCTAAATCGCGTTTTACGGTAAGTTCCTCGTGTTAAAAATATAACATGCTGAGGGATTCCATGAATAACGACAAATTTGACAGATGTCTTTGCAATTAATTTAACATGGAGAGGATAGGAATTAACATGGTAGGGATAACGTACCGTGGCATGTCGCCAGTATTTGAAAACATCGGGGAGTGTTTCGACGTGTGGACTGAGGAGTAAATAGTCACGCCAGTCTTCCCACGATATTTCTAAAGTTCCGTCTGACCGGATCGGGTACGAAAAACCTGAAGAACTTGACGCTTCTTCCGACTCTGAGAGGCCCATCCTAAAGTAAACGAAATAATACCGTCAGAAACAACCTATTGGCAACCCAACTTTGGCGCCCTCTAGCACAACAAGTTAGAGTCCGATGCGCCCCAAATTTTGCAAGCACCCTCTCCTTGTGCCCCTCTACAATATGAAAAAAAAGCTTTCCTCTGCGCCCCTTACTTCGCCCCCCAAAGTCACCCCAAAAACGATTTTCAAAGCCCAAAAACCTTCCGACCCCCCAACTTTGACAACTTCTAGCACCCCAAGTTCAAGTACGAGGCGCCCACAATTTTGCACACACCCCTTTTTTATTCCCCTCTACAATATGCAGAAAACATATTTACGATGCGCCCCCTACTTCGCCCCCCAGAGCGCCCCAAAAACGTTTTTCAATGCTCTTAAATGCTCTCAAAAGTCGTTTAACGTCCTCTTCATTATGAGGGTGACCCGGACTGACATATTTACACCGTAGCGACAGCGCGCCGCCGACCCGGCGCACTGTCGAGCCACGCGGACCTTATGCGATTTCACTTCGTGAAATCGCAACGGTCTCGTGGTACCGGTTTCTCATAATTTCACAAAAATTGACGTCAGGGCTTACAACCTAGCTTCAGAGCACCCAACTTTGACGCTCTCTGCCGCCCTTAAATGAAGTACGATGCGCCCCAAATTTTGCACACACCCCTTCCTCATGCCTCTTTACAATATGCAAGAAACATATTTACGATGCACCCTCTACTTCACCCCCCAGAGCCCCCCAAAGTCGCCCAAAAAACGTTTTTCAAAGCCCAAAAACCTTCCTACCCCCCAACTTTGACGCTCTCTGCCGCCCTTAAATGAAGTACGATGCACCCCAAATTTTGCACACACCCCTTCCTCATGCCTCTTTACAATATGCAAAAACCCACAACCCTCTGCGCCCCTTACTTCGCCCCACAAAGCGCACCAAAGTCGCCCCAAAAACGTTTTTCAAAGCCCAAAACCCTTCCGACCCCTCCAACTTTAACGCCCTCTAGCACCCCAAGTTGAAGTCAGATTCACTCCAAATTTTGCACACACCCCCTCCATATGCCCCTCTACAATATGCAAAAATCCCCAACCCCCTGCTCTCCCTACTTCGCCCCCCAAATTACCCCAAAGTCGCCCCAAAAACACAAAAAAATAACCTACCTCCAAAAAAGTCGTTTAACGTCCTCTTCATTATGAGGGTGACCCGGACTGACATTTTCTTCAAAAATTTTAAGTACCTCTCCCAGGTCAATTTTGCCATCTCTATTTTCATCCACTTGACTAAAAATTAACTTTAATTTCTTCTCATGTGTTTTTGCATATTCGATAAACTCTTGAAGGCTGACATCGCCACTCGAATCGGCGTCACTTTTATCCAAAAAAACTTGGGCGTATTCCTTACGAGATTTTTCGTTTTTAAATCTGTGTCTTAGAAAGTGGGACAAGTCTTTTATGTCGATCCGTCCGTCTCCATTCACGTCCAGTTTTTGAAACAACTTTTCTAAACGCTCTTGTGACTCTTTCTCCGTCTCCGTTGCCATGGTTACCGTTATTTTTAAAAATTTATTTTTTATTATTATTCCAGTGGGTGTGGTCTTTGTTAATACCACACCGAAGAAGGGTCATTATACGCACCCTTTTTTACTCAAAAAGTAAAAGATTTTATTTAGGTTAAAATAATTTTGAATTTATCCCGCGGATTTTTCTATCTGCAGGGGGTTAAGTAATACTTTTAACATTGAAAATACTTTTGCTCTATGGCTTTTGGAAACCGTTGCCATGGTGATTAAATTATTTTTTTAAAATAATAATATTTGTAGCTTTGATATGTCTGTAAAGTTTATGTATCCATGGAGATTAATTAATAAAATGTTGGGTGTTTTGTGCGTTGATTTTTTTTGCATGGAAAAAGTGTTTTTCTAAAAATAGCATTTTGTATTTGCTTGCCAAAAAAGAGTTTTAGTTTTAATTTTAGAACGACGACATTTTTTATCGCATAAAATTAATTTTTTTTGAAAAAATGTCCGGCGAGGTACGAAGTCGTCATGGGAACAAAAAAAATAAAAGTAAAACAAAGGCTTTCATCGAGAAAGGTAAAATTTTTTTAGTTTTTCTTAGGTGAGGCATTTTAATAATAATTGCATACTTTTTTTGTGGGTAGAATTACCTGAAGAACTGCACTTTGCAGAGGAAGAAATAGAAGACGAAGAGTTTTACGATCACCATGGCGACCATCACCATGAGGAGAGTGGAGACGGATCCACTATTTATAAAATAATATTTTTCATCTTGTTAATCGCCTTGGGTTGCCTAGCAACCGTTGTGCTTATCGATGGGGAGACTTATCGAGGGAGAGAGGAGGCCGTTGCTATGGGTACAGCAGATGATGAACATCATGTTGAGATTGCGAAGGATTTTGATATTTTTGAAAGCGTTGGAAGCTTTTTGAATGCTTTCACTTTTTCGGGTGAGTTTTGAAACTTTTTTTAGGGAATTTTATGGGCTTTTAGATGGTACAAATTTGGAAATTGTGGCCTTTATATTCAGAGAGATATTGAAGTTTTATGATTTTGTTGCCATGACAACCAAAAAAAATGTATGAAAGAAGAATTACTTTTTTTTACTGGAAAGTTGTCATAGCAACTTGGTAACTTTTTACATGTTTAGAGAGAGATAAAGATTTTAATCATGTGCAGGTTTGTTCAGAATGTAATCATGTTTTCATGTACATGACGTATTGAGATGAACTGCTTTGGATTTTTTTATTTTTTGGGCGACTTTGGGGGGCGAAGTAAGGGGCGCACAGGGTCAAACTTTTTTGGAGGTTGTAAAGGGGCGAAAGGAGAAGGTTTTCACAAAATTTGGGGCGAATCTGACTTCAACCAGGGGCGCCAGAGGGCGTCAAAGTTTGGGTTGTGAAGTTTTGGAAAATAAATCATGTTTTATGAAATAGAATTTACAAAGGGGGAAGAGGAAGATCACCATAGAGATGATGATGGACATGGAGATGAGGAACATGAAGAAGATCATGAAGAAGATCACCATGGAGATGAAGAGGAGGATCACCATGACAACGATGAACAAGAACAACCAGTATTGACTTCAAGAATAGAGGAAACAACAACTCCCGTGGATGAGGAAGATGATGAGCAGAGCAACGAAGATGATGGTAACCAAGGCAACGATGATGATGAAGGTAACCAAGACAACGATGAAGATGATGGTAACCAAGGCAACGATGAAGATGATGGTAACCAAGACAACGATGAAGATGAAGTTAATCAAGGAAACAATTACGATAACGATCGTAACCAGGACAACGATGATGATGAAGATGGTAACCAAGACAACGACGATAGTTACGACGGTAACCAAGACAACAATGGTAACCAAGGGTACGATAACGATGACTCTAAAAATGATGATGATGAAGAAGATATAATAGTGGAGCAACGAAGCAATAGTAAGTGTAAAATAAAAAAAGGTTGTCATGGAAACGAGGTAATAAAAAATAAAAACGTTCTGTTTTAGGTGATTCAGTGAATGAATTGGACCGTTTAGCCCGTGAAAAAGCGGAAGAGTTTGAAGAATTGTCGGAAGAAGACGAACAAAATGACGATTTAGAATTTAACAGAATTTTACGTGAACAAGATCAACTTTTTAGAGATTTTGAATAAAAATTAAATATTTCGATTTTTGGGAATTTATTGTGGGTTTAATACACATTTTTTATGGATAAATGTAATTTATGAATTGTAGGGGGACACGTGGGGTACCAAATAAAAAATATTTCATGAGTCTAGGTTGAGTATTTAGGAAGTTATGGGGTGTCAAAGTAGGTCAAAAAATTTAGTAAGCCTTGATTTGTGACAACTTTGAACTTCGATAAGATCTTATCGGAGGGGAATTTGTATTATATGTGAATTGGGGAAATGGTAAGTGTTTTGAGGACTATGAGGGTTTTGTTACATTTGAGGTTTTGTTTTTGCATCACCTAAGAAAGTTGATTGCTGGGTGATGCGAGTGCTCCGGTTGGATTAAATGTAAGACGCGCATTGAAAAGTGTGGACTTTTTGGATTAATTATAATTTCCTAGGTCAGGGCTTTAATTTGGTACTATTTACGTGTGTTTCGGTTAATAATTATGGGAGCTAGGTGAGGTTGAAGGTGTGCTCGGGTGATATATAATTTATAATAGTTATATATGATTTAATATTTAAATTGCAAATTGCATTCATGCTCAAAATTGTGTTAAAAATGTTCCTGAAAACTCATTCAAATTTCAAATGAAAAAATTTTCATGATATCCTCGAAAATACGACAAAAAAATGTTTTCAAAATGTATTTTTAATACACATTTTTAAATTATGTGCACTGTAGCTGAAAATATTGTACAATTATCCATTTCAATTAACTCAATAATTTTAAATCATCATTATAAGATAATTATAACAAACAGGCTATTTAATAGGCCCAATTTGAATGATGTTAAAGTTCTTGAAAAGTTATTTTCTTAAGCTGGGAAGTATTTCTGTTATTCTAGAGATGTGATTATATTTTCAGATATTTTCTGTTATGCCGCAAAAGTTTCAAAACAACTTTTGTATTGCTGTGATTTCTGCCTAATTCCTTCCGTTTGCTATCCAACAAATTTTGTAGAACTTTTCTACGCTCTTCAAAATCTGTTTGAATATTTCTAGCCCAACAGAGAATGCTGAAAGCAATTTCATATTTCTGATCAAAATTCGAACGTAGAACTTGTTCACAGAATTCTATGCACCTCTCTTTTTCTTCTGTTGTATTTCCATCTTGAAACTCCCGAGCCATTGCCAGTTTAATGTTAATTGTGAGTTCATGAACCGAACCCAAATTCAATTCATAAATTTCCAATATCTTTTCTAACTCTCGAAATCGGAAATAATTAAATTTGACCCCACCAAATTCCCTTACAAATTCCTCAACTGTCGTACTATCAAAATCAGTGAGTTTTATTCTCATTTCGATTATTTTAGACTTGTAGTACTCGTAGTATATACTCTCCTGAACTAATTTCGTGTATAATTCGAGTGCCTTTTTATAGTCACCTTTCAAGTCACACCAATATGCTTCTAGCTCCATCCGTTCTTTTGAATCGTTTGGATTAGTTTTAACAATCTTGTTCATTATTTTCTCAAGACTGGCAACTTGCGAGGGAGTCCAACTCTTCAATTCTTTATTATTATTCAACAAAATGTAGTATAAAATGGTTTCATATAAGAAATTTGCCTGTCCATTGTCATCTTCGAATGGAAAAGCAGCCAACTCTTCACACAACTCAAGAGCCCTATCAAAATCATCCCGGTTAGCCAACTTTCTCACGAATGGATATTTAAGTACAAAAGATATTTTGCTACTCTCACCAAAGTATTTCTGTGATATTTGTAAACATCGTTCAAGTATCTCAAGAGAGTACAATACATAGACTTCTTTAACAAGTTTCCAGCGTACATGAAACTCACCCTTTGCAATCTCTTTACTATTCGTCCTTGAATGTGGACAGACGACAGACCACAAAAGTACCTTTTCGAAGAATTCCCTTTTTTCTACTCCAAATTCTGAACTAAATTGAATATGAGGATATTCAAGTTTAGTCACTTTCTCAGCACACTCAATCCTATCCAAATCTAAAAGAAACAAAAGCGCATCTTTAAAGTAATTGATCTCCCGCATCTCACATTTCCAAGCAAACTTAAAAACACTTTTCAAGTGGACATCGTCGGAGAAATAGAAACTGTTCCCATCTAATTTCCATAAAACCAAAAACAGGGTATCAAATAATCTCTTAATATAATCCTCATTGTCCACCCTCCCTCTCATGACCTCCTGAACCAACCGATGGACGCTAACTCCTTTATCTACTCCTTTATCTTTTCTTAAATGATACGAACCATTAAAGAAATCTTCTATTTTAACTAAACAATAACTATTCAGCATGACTAGCCCTTCATCAAAATCAACTAAACCCATTTGGATACAAACCTCTTCCAATAAGTCCAACTCCACCCCATCAGGGTACAAATATGAAATTATTTTCAATATCTCAACACCGTGCTCACTAATTTTGCAAATAGTAATGTCCCACGTGACTAAAGTCGTCTTTGAGTAACTAAATTCAAACTTATTTAACTCCTGATACAGCATTTCACTCTTTTTTACCTCAAATTCATTTACATAATCAGTTACGGAGTAATTTACGTTTCTAAAATGCTTTCTCTGCTGCTGTTTTATGTAAGCCACTGCTTGCTGCAAAGCCAACGGGAAATATTCAACCAATTCACCCAATTTGTCTGCATCCGCATCTGTCAAACCACTCATGGAACTTTGTAGCATATTTCTAGCCTGCAATTTCGAAAGAATGTCAAGTTGCATCGTGACTCCTGCCCCTCCTAGTACATTTCTATCCCTACTCGTCACAATCACAAACATCTTTTCATATTTTGCCATTTTAACTATTTTAATGATCTTCACAACCTCTTCATAACTAACATCGACGTTGTCAATAACTAATAGTAAGCGAGTATTATTTTCTAGAATGAAAGATGCGATGTAATTGAAATACTCTGAAACAGTTGGATCACCCTCATTCGTAATCCCCAACTCATTTGCAAGTTTCAAAATAGAATCGCGCAGTGTCTCTAAATTCTCACCATGCAACCAAACGCAACTTGTTAAAATCTCATAAGCAAATTTCCTGCACAACTCGGTTTTCCCAATCCCACCAAAACCAGTTATTAGCATTAAATTATTTTTCGAATTAAAATTAGTTTTCATTTCTTCAAGTTGTTCTTCTCTTCCGGTAAAGTTTCTTGTGGGGATGAAAAGTCCATGCTTTAGGGGCCACTTTATTCCTTTTGTCTGCAGGAATAAATTATTTTTCGGCGACGAGTTTTTTTCACGTTGTTGAATGATTTCTTCTGTCTTGAAATAGCTTTCCAATTTTTCTGTTTTTTAATGAAAACAAAGTTATGCTCAACATTTATATAGTTAACATATAACATACATGCATATAACAAGATGTATATAGGGTCTTGTGTGTGGGTACTTTAAAAATGTATGTTACTAAACCTGTAATCCAGGCCCACAATTGGTTTTTTGTAATATAAAGCTTATAAGAAATACCCTCAGCGCACTTAAGACCCTATACATCTTGTAATATATATGTAACTATAATAAAGATAAAAAAACCATATTTTTTATACCAGCAACAGCAACGCACTCGATTCCCCTCAAAACGAGACACAAATCCTCAACAGTCATTTTATTTGAATTTCTCTCAATCCAATCGTCCAACATTTCCGAGAAAACGTCATAGTAGTGAAAAGTGCGATTGTTGATCCCTTGCTCCCATCTAAGTTTGTACTGAGCTGGACATTCCAATTTGTCACAGAATTCTGACCATTTGTTTAGCAGTGATGAATCGGATATTAAAATCCCAACTAAATCTTGTTTCTTAGCTGCTTTTTTTCTAGGAATTGGGCAGTTGATGGAACTGCTGCTTGGTCGTTGGGCCATCCTCAATTGAAATTTTTAATACGCTCGACAAACTGAAAAAAAATTTGAAAATCAATCATTGATTAACGTTTTAACAATTATATATTATTGTATGCGAGATACAACGGAGATACTAACTTATTTTGAAAATAAATTTTCTAAAAATGAAGAGCAATTTTAATATTAATCTAAAGCCTAAAGCAGTTTTTGCTGCTCGGTCGTTGGGCCATCATGTTTCACAAAAATTCAGTTTTTTAATAAGTGTGACAAATAGGGATGTATAATGTCCTATGGGCATGGGCATGTGGGCAAAAGTCATATCCCCAAAACGGGGCATAGGGCAGAAAATAGGGCATGAGTGCATCAGAGCATGCCCTGGGCAAAATGGACATGCCTTGGGCATGCCTTACTCAAGTAATATGCCAACCAGCGCTCTCCTGAACGAAAATTGTCTATAAAAATGTATATGAAAGTATTTAATCAGTTATTTAATTACTGCTATGTAATGGTAGCGGTTGATTTCATAGTTAAGATTTAATTAAGACGTTGCTGCTTTAATATTAATTTGTAATTATTATGCTACAAATTTTCAAATATCATTTAAGAATTTAATTCCATAAGAATTTACGTAAGAATGAAAAAGACGGTTTTAAAATTTTTAAAAATATTTTAGTGAATTGAATTTATAATTTTTTACATTTTTTGCCCAGGCTTGCCCTTGAGGCAAGGGCATTTTCAAAAAATGCCCTGGGCAGGTAAAAGGCTCATTTTGGGGCATAAAGGGCATGCCAGGGCGTATATGGGCATGCCCGGGCCTATTTTGCGAGGGCATGGGCATTGTACATCCATAGTGGCAAACTTAAAAAAATTTTATGAGATAGAACCAAGACACTTACTTGATTTGAAAATAAATAATAATTTTCCAGGTGGACAACAATATTACCGCGTTCATCTACAGAGGTTGAGCCATGTGGCTCAACAAGTAAACCTGCATTAGAGGTTAGGTAAATGTACTTCAGCCTAAGATTGTTGCTAGCCAGAGCTGGGGTAATCTTGGATTACTGTAATCTGATTACTGTAATCGATTAAATTTGTGTAACCTGTAATCTGTAATCTAAACTTCCAATTTTTACAAAAGTAATCTGTAATCTGTAATCTAAGACTACGCATGGAAAAGTAATCAGATTACTTTTTAGATTACAGATTAAAATTTTTATAATTTACCTTATAAATTTTAGATTTCGTCTCCAAAATTCCGAATTAGACAAAATCAGACAGCTTTTTCATCGCAATTTTATTTAGCATGAATTTTAGAATTTTAGCATAACATAACCAGTTCATTTTATAGTTATGTTTTTCCAATGGAGTTAGAAAAAACTTCCAATTTCTCACTGCAGTCAAAATATAAATAAAAACGTTTCCCACGTTGTTTGGTAAAAGTGAGTTTCCGTCTAATCTAACTCAATTCAAAAACTCAGTAAATCAAATGGGCGTAAGTTAGTTACCTTTTCAAAAGGCTTATCAAACCACTATTCAAAATCTTACTAAAATATTTTTCTTAAAAATGATTTTTGTGTAATATTTTATTAGTTGTTCAAAAAAACTATTTATTTTGACATACATTTTAATCAATTATTTTTGATTTACTATAAAAATTTGCAATATTTTCAGATTACTGTAATCTGTAATCTGTAATCTAAAGCCTCAGAGCAAAAAGTAATCTGTAATCTGTAATCTAGACTTTTAGAAATTGTAATCTGTAATATGTAATCTGAGTTTTTGAAAATTTTTGAAAATCCAAACTCAAATCACTGTAATCTACCCAGCTCTGTTGCTAGCAATAATCTTCTTGTGTGATCAAAATGCAAACCCTACCAAAAAACCCGTCAGCAAGCAGAAACCAATATGTATATCAAAGAGGTGATCTAATTGCTTAAAATTTGATGAAAAATTTGGGAAACCAATTAAATATTAATTTTTTAAATCCATTAAATACTTTTTAGTATCGAATATAACGTAGTCTAATCCTAATAAAAAATCATACCTTAATTGCATAATTGAAATGATTTTTAAATACATATTATACCAATACAAAAAAATATCGACCATCGCAAAAGTGGACAAAATATATATCATTCGACGCGGAATTTTATGAACAATCCGAATATG
>JAQFYJ010000515.1:0-12848 GCA_034694685.1 Isotoma anglicana | reverse complement strand
TAAAATGTAAACTTAAATCTGAAGAAAAGCTTTCTCAGGTCACCAAAATTATTTATCCGCATTCTCAGTCTTAATTACGAGAAATGCAAAGCCCTAACGGTCCTACAATATTTTACCAGCCGCAGATGTAATTTTTAGAATTAACATTTTAAATTAATTTTAAACTTTGTAACATCAATTATTATCAATTAATATAACAACCATAAATAATTCAATCTTACTTCAATTAATTAAATTTTTAATGTTTGATCCCACAAAAGAAAACAATTATTCAAAAAAAGGTAACGGTTACAAAATGTTTCTCTCATAAGCATATTATTCAATCTTACATTCAACTCGACTCCATAAATTCAGCTCGACCATCCTTACATCAAAATTTACATATAGCAAGCATCCTTCAATATCCATGAACCAGGTAATCTTAAAGTACTATATGACTAAATCAAGAAAATCCTCCACCTTATAAAAGTTTCCATCCACATAGAAAGAAATATTTGTAATGTAACGAATCTAAAGCATCCCTTATTTATATAAAAACTTTCCCACTTTTTATTTATTTCTTACAAGGTAGAATTAGGCTAACAAGAAAAAAGAGTGAATAACACAAGAAGCGCATACAGATTGGCTGCAGTCAAAACTTTGTACATTCTCCGAAGCAAATCCGCCTTTTTCAGAAGATCATCTCTTTACTCAACAATATATATTATAATAATAATAAAAGGGATTTATCTTCCGGGCAAGAACCGGAGATCCCATAAGAGAGAGCCCACTCCACTTGACTCAAGTAAAGCATAAAAGAAAAGGAAGTTGATGAATGATCAAGAGGTTTCTCGGTCAGTTTGAATGGTCAACACTCAACACGAAGAACTGACTCAAACAAGGATTTTATTTTCACCTTTTCCCCACTGTCTACTAATGTATATATTCCCACTCAGAGTCCACACTACTATTTCATCCCAACCAAGCCAGACTATTACTTTCTCTTCTCTATATAACTCATCCTTTCTCCAAAAGTGTAAAAAAATTACACCTATATCAGTTGTGGTTTTGGTTTTATAGTTGATGGTAGAATGCGTCTTAAGTTCGTTTTTCTGTTGAATTTCATTAACATAATGGGGTCAATTCTTCATTCTTAATGTATAAAGAAGGAAGCCCCTTGGTGTGAAGTTTCCCATGTTTTATTCCATCCAGAGTAAAAGGAAAAGTTAAACAGTCTATTGAGGGCACTCTGAGGAATCCTTTATGCAGAATATTTTCATCATTTAAGTGACATATGGGCAAAGTGTCTCTCTAATAAAATCCGCTTCTCTCATTTTTCTTCCAGTTAATAGAGATTAAGTCGTCATGTATAAGTGAAGAGGCAGGCATTTTTCCACCCAAGCCAAATGACACCATTGCATCTTAATCTTGATTCTTGAATAGCACACTCCAGAAATTGATACAAAAACCGCTTCCAATCTCCTACAGAAATGAGGTGAAGTTAGTATTTATTCACATTCTTTGTATGGTACACGGGCTGCCATCGAGTGTAAATTTTATAGTACTGAAATAAACGTTTGGGAAATGCTACACTGCTTCACACCCCATTTTCCAGATGGTTTGGCCATCTTGTGAGGAAACGATTGTTGGGTTTGCGATAAGGAAAGTTGAAGCTGGATTTAACCTCGGGAATGTGATGCCATCACATGCCTGGATGAAGGAAGCAGAGAACGCGGAAGTAAAGAAGGTGCAACTCGATACTTTCTCTTTCGGTAGGAGACGACACTTTCTCCGCATGAAATAATCAGGTTGACTTTTTAACTAAACTTTGCTTCTATAAAGGAGAAGGAAGCTTCTTTACTTTTTATTAGATTTATTTAAAGCTTAGGATATTTCATACGAGCTATGCATTTGGTAGGGGAGGAAGCAGAACTCCTCTCATTCACTTACTTATTCAGACGAGATGTATTTTTGATTGTAGGTTGAAAAGGTCTTTTTTGTGACAAAGATCAAAGAAATTTTTCTACATAAAAGCTTTTTTCCAATCCCGAGACTATTTTGTTCTTAAAATTGAAAAATCAGTCTAAGTCAAAGGTTTGTACATAACGTCTAACATATGTTTGGTATAATAATACATTTGATTGTACGCATATATAGTAGGGCATATATTATACAAAGAAATGAAAGAAGGAGGACACTGATTTCACATAAAAAACAGAAATTCAAGGAACTCCAAAAGAAGAAAATTAATTTTTCTTTTTGTCCCTTTTATTTGCAAAGACCCCCAAACTTTTTTGCATAGAATCAAGCTAAGTTTTTCCAATTAGAGAAATTAAAAAAGAAAGTTTAACGGAAGGAATGGAATGACAAACAGAAAAGATATATTCCACTTGAGTTCCTTTGGCATGGCTATGCATAGCTTAAAAAATCGACCCAAGAAGACACAAGGCAAAAGAAGAGGTTTGTCTTGTCCACGTTGTCCCTGTCTCTTCTTCTCTCTATTTCACCATCTCTCTACTTTTTTTTGTTTAAGAATATACCAAATGTTTTTTTTCTTTCTACAAGATGAATTTATCCTTCATTCTACATATTACTTTAATAAGAGTTTAATTTAGTATAAAAGGGGAAAAAGTTCCATAGCCAAGCAAAGACTGCTAGCGGTGGTTTGGTTTGGTTTTTCTGTGTCCTTTAAGCGCTAATTAAATGCTGAATGAAATTGGCTGCTGTTTTAAATTTTATATGATGAAAGTATTGCGCAATCAGTCTCTTTCAACATGTTGGCTCAGTAACTCCAAGATGATTAAGTGGAGAGTTGAATCAGCTTTTTTTCTTTATGGAGACTTACGAAGCTTATTTAAATATGTGCATTATAAGATTTAGTCTGTCTTTTGTGCTTGAAGAACTGAGAATGTATAACTCATCGCTGTAGTAATGACTGGTGTCAGATGCAATGTTCCAACTGTCATGTTTTTATAATGAACTCTGTCTAATACCTGTGCTAAAACGTACCAAAGGCATTAATTTCATATAAACCAGAAGGCATCCCTCACTTTCATCATTTGCCAGGAAGCAGTTGTATAAATATACTTTACTTACGCACTGTGTACGTAAGAAAACGCTTGGCTGTGAATTTTGGTTTTTTATTTCCGGTATACTGGTATGGTAAAAGCCTTATAAATTGTGTATCTACCCTATAATGTATATGAGAATTTTAAATGGCTGCTAATAAATTTCTTTGAAGTATCTACGATCGTGGTTTTTGCGGTTGTTTTCACTTTCGGTCAAAATGTGTTGATATTACGGTAAAGTGATTAGTGGTTCTCAAGATGATTTATAGCGTGAGATTCATTCCTCTTCCAAATCAAGGGGAAAGTTGTACTTTCTCACTAGCAGTTGAATTTAACTTACCAGTCCAATCCAATTGTGGATTGTTTTATGCAGTTTTTTCAACTTTAAGGTTTAAAGTGAATTGTGGCTAGGGGAGTTAATGCTTACGTTTTGTAGGTTTCAATGTGAAGTCAAATTTTTAGTATTTTCTAGGACAAGAAGTAAATTTAACCGTTTATATGCAAATCCTGACTTTTTTTTGGTCAGCTGTATATTTTTTTTTGATGTATTTTGAGCGCCTAAACGTCCATTTGTTGGAGTTGTCTACATTTGCAAAAAACTACTTGAGTTCAAAAGTAGCTTAATTAACAATAGCAGGACAGATGTTGCTCGAACTAATTTGGTAAAAAATGCTTATCTTTATCCATACTGTCGTTTATTGATAAAGAAATCTCTAACGTTGCAGATGCTTAATTATATTTAAATATGCAAGTAGTAGCCAATATAAAGTAATGAATGACTTATTCAACACAATGAGTTCCAATGTACCAGCATTTCATTTTATTTTCCCAACACTCACTTTCAAAAGGATGCAGTAAGAAACACATTAGATACGTTTATCTGGAAAGCACCAATGAATTTACAATGTTACCACAGGACTGCTCAAATATTTAAAGCAATTAAAACTTAAACTTATAATTTTGCATCGCACACACTCAACACTTTTGTCAAAATCACTCAGTCCAGCTTATCACTATTTATAAATATTTACACTTTAACACATGGCACAACCTTAACATAACCTTATTATACATCAACATTTATAATGCATAATGTTTGCTTGCATACGCATCGGTTGTAAAGTCAAAGTCAAGATTCAGGTTCAGGTGGCATATTGTTTTGTATTGTATGATGGCACTGCACTGAATGAGTCCAAGTTCTTTAAAATCTTTTCTTATTTCTTTTTCTGTATATGGTGCGTGAACAATACGCATTAAAGTTTAAGATCATATAATTTTTTGATAATGTCTCCGCCTAACTAATATACCTTACCTCTATTCAGTTTACTTAATACATTTTTCACAATCAATACATATTATAATACAGAGCACACTTCTCCACTTCATCATATTCATTATTTAGGTACAAAATCCTTCCAACCGCGAACCATAATGTCTCTCTTTGGTAAAATATGTTTTATGGCTAATTTCTTTTTGGACTGTGACTGCGACTATTAAGAGTTGAAGTCAAATGATGTTTTGCGCATTTCGAACATAGGGATTGGTTGTTGATTCTCGGGCCCTTCTATCACTGGAACGTAGGTCGAGGATGGAGAGGACTTGTTTAGGATATGGTGATCGGGTATCGCCTCGTCTCGCGATGAATGACAACATCTCAACGCCAATTTCAACTCTCCTCTCATTTCTGAACAGAGAGATGCCTGCAATTTAAAAAATAATTTAGAATTAATTTCATTGTAATTATGATAAGCTTATGAACATAAAATGTAAAATCGAATCAGGTTGTGTTGTAACTTTGTAAATGTGATAATGGAACGAACTCATAAATATACTCTGGTTTAAGTTAAAGCCAGTGTTTTTTTCACAGGATAAAAAGGTCAGTTGGTTGCATAATAATGGTTGGTTGCATGTCATAAGAATATATTCGAGGAAAAGAATAATGAAAAAAAAAGTCAGGAAGTCTTGGAGCGGAGTTTTCTTTAGGAAATAAATGGGAAGAGCTCTAAATCTTCCACTTTGCAGGACTATTTCCCCTCTTACTTTACAACCTGATACTTCTGGCCTAAATCCAACAATTTTAGCATTAAAAAAGAGGCAAACATGGATGTAGGCATAAATGAACATGACAAAAGAGGTTAGGTCACACCATCACTTGTTCTTCGAGCCTAGTGTGACATTTATTATTGTTATATTATGCAAAATAGCAAATCTCTGCTTAGAAAGCATAACACCATTTCACATCTACCAGACAGACAGATTACTGGCACACAAAGCAATGCAACATAATCACAACTGTAAATTATGATGATATGTGCAAAATTTGGAGACCAACTTTTCTGAAAAAACCCCCTTCTTCTTCTTTTAATAAACAAAAAGAGATGTCTGAGGAAAAAGTGACTACGGTAGCTAAACTTTCTTCGTGTATTTAAATTGTAATTCCAAATGCAGTATAATAAATGGAGATGAATGGGACGAGACCAGAGGCTAATTTCAACATTGTCAAAATTCTCCCCATTTATAAACTGCTCCAATCAAAAGAGAAAACAACATCAGAAAAAAATCACTCTTTTGTTCTTGAAGCACATCCAAGTGCATTTAAGGTATCACTGTTACAAGCAAAAAGTAAAAAGCCTATTTTTATTCATTCATTCATGAAAAGACAAGAGGAGAGAATTTTTGGTGTTTTTTAAATTTAGTTAGTAAAGTAAAGTTAGAGGAGAAAAGTTTGTCTTACGTTAAATAAAGAAAGAATTAGAAGAAGAGATAGTGACTGAGAGAGAGAGAGAGAGAAGAGAGAAAATAAATAAGCAGAAAGAGACAGTGGAGAGGGTCTTGAGTTATTTTAAAGAACACTTGTCTTGCTTAAAAAGAACAAATTTCTCGAAAGGAATTTGTAAAAAGAGACAAAGAGAAACAATACGAATAAGAAGTGGAGAGATAAATTATTTTGAGGGCCAACTTCAGACAACACTTATTACACAAAAGGAAGCCAGACCAGGGAGAAAGTGCTAGAGTGAAAGTAACAGAGAGAAAGTATAGGCGGACAGGGAGGCAAGGAGGAGATCACGAGATGAGATCAGAATCTATGTCATGTCACATAGATAGAAAATGGATACAATGGCTTTCGGCTATTTTCCCATAGACATTCTAATAATAATGATAATAAAAATAATAATAATGTATAACTTAGGTTAATATAATAACAACATGGGGATAGTATGATCCAACGTTAATAACACGGTTGAAACTTGATAGTCTAGTGGCATGGCATATTAGTTCATAAGGGGAGGGGTTGTTCTCTCTGGTTAGCTTTTTTAAGTGAGTGATGTGCTCTCAGATATGATGTAAGAGAATAGACAGAAGAGAAAGTAAGTAAGTAAGCATGCAGGGTGGAAGAAAGAGTTTTTTAAAAAAATGAGTGAGTGGGCTGTGGCTGCTGGTATGGTGAATGCATAAAAGCCCATAATATCTAATGAAATGAATGAGAAGACAAGGGAGGTTTTAAGGATTTCCTCAGCCTTTTTGATCTTCGAGGATTAAATATTTCTCCATTAAGGATTGGCTGGCAATAAATGATAAGATTGCAAGCCTCAGCGCTGAGTTTGCAAAGGAGTCTAACAGATAATAATATTGTTGAGGAGAGACTCTCTGATTGTACTAAATCTGCCTAAGAAATAGAATGTCCCATGTATGTTACACAAGTACAACATGGGATCATAAGGAGTATGTAATAATAGTACTAGCGGTTTGGATCTTCCAACGAGTATTTTAAGGAGGATGAGAAGAGATGAGATGAAAGTCATGTCTAATAATGTACAGTCTTCAAGTCCTTACTACTACATACAGATGCTATATAATGCATACACATACTACTAGACTTCTTTCAACAGAGTAAGATCCAACCCAGTAAGTGTCTATGTGTCTTCATAAAGAAAAAGGGGCCACTTAAGTGAAAGAGTCCCGACGACCGATGATGAGGATGAGGCTTGAGTCATGCATGGAAAAGCTAAAATGAATTACTTGACACTTTTGGAAATACCACGACGATAGCAAGCAAAGCAAAGCAAGTTATGTATGGGGAGAAAGTATATGGACAGACACTATACTGCTTTCACTTCCTACTACATTCTTTGTATACGTATAGTATAGTATATATAAGATATATAAGAGATGGATTTATTACAAGATAGGATGGATAGAGTGCAATAAAATGGAGGATATTACAGAGGTTGAGACATTGCAGAAAACTAGATGCAAATCGTCTTAACAAGAGTCCTCTCATGGATATTATTTATTTTTAATGCTAAGTTATTTTCAAATCTGCATCCTTCCTACTCTATCCCGTCCATTTGTATGGGTACACAACCCTTGAAAAGTACGTAGTTAAACTATGGAGAAAAGAAATGAACGAAGGCTGAGAATTACAAAGACATCAATTTACACAACCCTAAAACTCCCTTTATTCATGTAAACTCAATCTCTTTTCCGGATTTTTACGACTCATTTAGCCCAAATGTCTCTATTTGACTGGCAGCTACATCCCTACAACTTACTACTATTATCCTGCACTTATACCTAAAATCTTCTTCATCTCTGGAGGATAAAAACCAACGCATTTTCCTAAAGCTTAATGAAACAACTTGTTTTCTTATTTCAACACAGCAAACACCAATTACTTTACCCACTATGGAAATAAAATACCTATTTAATATGTACATATTATGATATAAACGTACTGTTGAGTGTAACTGAAATGAAATTAACAAAGCGGATGCATAAATCATGCCGAATATTATTCTACACAGGAAGGAGAACATTTCACGTCACTTACTTTTCGAATACGTGCATTCCGTCGCACATGACAGCAGAATTCACAAATAGCCACAATTACGGCAAGTACAAGGCCAGCAAAGAGGACGACGAAAACTCCTCCAATATTATCAATCCCTAGAGGCGACGCTTTTGAATCCTTTTTATCGTCACGATTACAAACGTCTCCAGTATTCTTCCACCACTTGTTATAGAGGAGTTGAATCATTCCTTTCTCCTGAAGCTCCAAAATTGCTAATGAAAGCTTATCACGCCATGGAGATCCTGGAACATTTTTAATTACGTGAAAAAAATCAGATCAAAATTCCAAAAAACTAAAATTTTAAGTTAGAATTAGAAAGTTAAAGTAAGTAAAAAAAACTTACCCTTGGGCATCCCAATCCCATAGCCCTTTGAGTCCAGCAGACCACCTAAAGTTGTTAAAAACAAGAAAACAACACAATACAATCAGGATGTGTAGATAGATTGATCATGATAGCTAGGAGAGAGTAGCTTTGTAAGATGATTAGATATCCGGAGCACAATGGGCTAATTAATGTATCTCTATAGCATACTACAAGAAGTAAAAGAGAGATAATAAATACCGTGTACAGTGTATACCCACTGTATCAAATAGATGGATACATCTTTTAAGAACTTTGTGCTTTCGAGATAGATTCAGTTTTGTATTGTACAAATAGGCTTATAGTGTTTGGTGAATTAAACAATAATGATTTAGACTGACCTATCTGTGTTAAATTGCAATCTCTTTGGACGACGTAGTCCAACATGGGAGATTCAATTAGAAAGGCATAGTTCCCTTCCAGAACCCTTGTGATTCCTTGTTCATAGGTTTGTACGAACACATTTGGTCGGCTCTCCATGTAACTCCACATCTTTTGATACGTTGTAATTGTAGAGTTCTGTGAAAATAATTAAACACACATAAAACATAGGATGGATGAAAAACATAAGTCTCGAATTAGCAAGTCTGCCTCCTTTTTTGTCACAAATCCCTCGCTTAATAGCTAGCAGAAAAAATTAAAGTTTTTCCCCACGCAGCCAGATGATAACCTTCTCTCCTCTTTATCTTTGGCATACCATTTACAAGTCGTTTTTCACCCCTGACTGCTTTCTCTCTTGTGTATATTTTATACCCTTGTAAAAAAAGGTTATTTAAACTGAACAATGCCTTTACATCTCATTTATTTCATCCACCTCTTATGATAACCCGATAGGTCTTTACATTTACAAGTGTGCTTTAAGCTGAGCTGAGCCAGCTGAGACTTTGACTTGACTAGAAAAGGGCACCCAGGGAGGCAAAATGATCAGATAAGAAGAGATGGATCAATTGGGTAGAAAAAGTCTTGTGTCTTTCTATGTACACACCTTATATTATAGTAGGGTCTTGAATACGTACAACAATTGTGTGTCACATATCCGAATTCATTGTTGTTCTAAGTACTTAAGAGAAGACACATGATGCAACTACTTAACTGCTGCCGAACTTCTCTAAAGAAATCCAATAGGGCTATTTTCTCTTGTATAAGTATAAAATATCATTCTTACTCCATTCATATAGAGAGAGATCGGGTAGACTACTTATTCTGGGCTATGTAGTCTTGGTTGGTACTGGAGAAAACAGAGATTTAATCTACATATAATTTGTAGAGAGAAACTGAATCACTGGAAAGCTGTCGTTTTTGCTTTTCTCCCCGTAACACTGGTTTGGGCAAAGGTTCAATTCTATCTGGCTGGAAGGCCGCCAGAAGAATAACCAAATTAAATCATCCATCCTTTGTAGACCCAGCGGCTCTTTTCTCTTTATGATAATCAATACTCTCTTCTACTACTACTCAACTATTTCACTCAGTCTTCTTCTCTTCATTACGAAGTTACAGACCACTTTTCACTCGTCCATCCACCAGGTATCCCAAACATCCTCCACTACATAATAAAACACTCCCTTCCTTTCCTTACAAATAGAGAGAAAATCTCCTAAGGTAGAAGAGTAGGATCATTATTGAATTCATTCTCTATTTCAGCCTTTCTTTCATTATGGTAAAAGGGAGCTCTTTGGAAATAGAAAATAACCTTATCTATCTGTCTCCTCTGTGTATTATTATTATCACCCTGCCTGATATAATATAAAGTCACTTCTCAATTCCCACAAAATTCCTATGGTATGGTAAGTAGACTATCAAATCCTGAACTGAGTGAGTATCTTGTTCTGCCTTCAGCCTTTAATGATAAGCTTCGTCGTCCAACCAATGTACTACCAAAGGGGGTACACATAGTTAGTTACTTACTACACAACCTTAGGAAAAGTTCACGCAGCATATTTCGGTTAGCCAAATTTTTATTGCTCTCTTCATACCGCCTCATTATCCACTTTATGTCCTCTACAAATCACATTCATATCCGTTTTATATACAGAGTAAAAGGTAGGAAGTAGAAATAGGACGGATTATATTATTATATATGATAAGAGTAAACCAAGTTGGGTGGAGCAATCCTCTCGATATTGAAAGTAAGTGTTATCTGGGATTTTTGCCTCAAACTTCTCTATTTCCATTCTACAAGGAATTGGGAAGTTTTTTTTTTTCTTTTTTAGAGAGGAAAAAAATCCTCTCTAAACTATATGATAATAGTAATAATATCTAAATGTATTTTTGCACATACAATATGTAGAGTGTATATAGTGTATGTGTAAAGGTTTGCCTGATGTCAGTATAAGGTGGTGAATTTCAATCAAGTTTCTCTGGTGAAAAGCCGTGGTGGTAATAATGGAAGGAAGGAGCAAGGGGAAAGTTCATTGGAAGTGCATTTCACGTACCCGGAAGAAATCCATTGTAGAGCCACTTTCAAGCGTCCCATACGAAATATCCGTTTGTTCGGCTAGATCATCCGCAGACTCTATTGGTGTGCTCTTTCTATCAACAGTGAGGAAAGCGGCAAGGTTGGCTGTGTAGGATGACACTATTATAAGCGTAAAAAACCACCAGATTCCCCCCACAAGGCGAGTAGATGTTGCCTATATATTTGAAATCACACACAAAGAAAAAGTTAATTCAGGAAAGCAGGGACATTCTTGTGCACACAGGCAAAAGGAGAGAGAGAGATACTTTGAGAAAAGGAAGAACAAGAAGACACACAACTTGTCCAAGAAAATCCTCTTAATAATTTGTAACCATTTTACTTCTTAAGATGGAGAACTTATGTAAGTACGTAAGTAAGTAAGTAAAGTAAGTAAGGGTGATAAACAAAGAGAAAGAAGTTTAATTACAAGAGAAAGTTCTATCGGGAGGAAAATGCTATTGGCTTTTCTACTTCGTGGCCTGGCACAACTAGTGGCAACTTTTACCTTCGGGTTAAGGCCGGATCCTTGTCGGAGGAACGTGCCAGTTATAAACCAAACTGAGTTCGGAAAAGAAAACTGGTTCTCTAGAATTCCTTCATCCCCTGCACAGGGTGGTGGGGCAAGCCACTCGTGTGGTGTAAATCTATAATAAAAATCCATTCGAACAATTTACTTCCATTGAAATATAGAATAAGCTAAGATTCTCAATTTGAATTCAGGGGTCTTACCTTGCTACAACAAATAAGCAGAAACAAACTAAGACATAGGCACCTGAAAAAAAACAATTAAAAAATTCCATATAAAACATATATTTGAATTAATACTCACGGTATAAATGTGTATCATGTGTATAATGTCACTGTTACTTTGAAACCCTATCTAATTTAATATTTTCTGTACTGTAGTATTCTTCATATCTAAAGATTCTAAACATAACGCAGAATAATCCTTCCAAATGTTTCTCTTATACTTTCTCCATATCAATTGTACACGGACATTATCAGAGAAGCCGTACAAAAAAACCCAGAAAAAACCTTTCCATACTTCTGAGTCTGAGAACTGAACTGCTAGAATTGTAAGTACAACCCTTGAGGCTCACTCTTGATTGAGTTGTTCATGAACAATAATAATTATTACTAAACAATAATAAAAAAGTAATAGAAACAAAACATGGGAAGAATTCAATAAAACCACTCACTGATTGCAGGGAGTTCGTTTCGTTACAAAGCAAAGCAACTTTCCCCTTGTGTGTAGGTAAGAGGTAGATAGGTAACTCTCTCTTGGGACTTGGACACTTTTGATTATTACAACACGGTACTATCCTTATATAGAATGTTACTAAAGAGAGAGAGAGAGTGAAAGAAATCCCCTATGAAAATATGAAGTTATATTAAACACATATTTCTTGTGTTTGATACGCATTTGAGAATGATGGTGAAATGACGATAGAGAAGTCGACAGGGAGTGAAGAGTACATGAAGTGATGATGTGATAGTGTGGTGGGTCTTCTCCACAGGTTCGAATCAACTACGAAAAAAATATACTCTGGGGAATTTCTTTGATATAAAACAACCTTCTGAGAGGTTTCATAACTTTACTCCGTGCCTCTTCCTACTTTCTCATGACCCAAAATAAAATACATACTTTTACTTGTACTTCGTGTAATAAATAGCAGATAGTTTTCCTCTCTTTTTTTCTTTTTACCCTTCTTTTATTTTTACTCTCTCTCTCTCTCCCTTTCGTACTTCCCTTTTCCTCTCGTGGAAAAGTACTTTGAATTACTAATCTGACTCTACCATCCTGTTCGAATCAATATGATAATGATAATCTGTAGATATTTTTAGAAAATAGTGGGGAAGTAATAATACCAGGATGAGGACGGAGTTTTATGAGTGAGTGTTCTTTTAAGTAGGAAATAAAACAGGAAGTCAAATATTAAGGTATAACTTTTTGGTCATAAACTGGTGAAATTAAATTCCTAATCCCAACTAGCTTCGCACTTAGCTTGCGTAAAATCATCAACCAGTGTATGGTCAGTTTTATTTTTATTTCTACAAAATTTTCAAACTATTATTTATCAATTATTCAAGCCCTTAAAATTAAAAACCAGATATTACCGATTTTATGAATTC
>JAQFYJ010000514.1:0-12856 GCA_034694685.1 Isotoma anglicana | reverse complement strand
GCGTAAAAGACTATATCTTCCATTCACAACCTTCCAAATGCTTATCACCACGAGTAAGAATTAATGGTTATGTTATAGTTTGAAGGCCGTGAACCTTTGACCTCTTCGTTATAACGGTTATTGCAAATGTAAACGATTGTTTACAACGTATACCTAATTATAGTTCCGGTTTACTTCAAAAGGTTAATGACAAAATGTTCCCATGATTTTATCATAATTTCCCACTATTCATCTGCTTCGCTGCGGATTCATGCTTATCTGAATTTAAATACTTGCTTTCTATATAAGTCTATGTTTATAAGTCCGACTGCAAATGCATTTATTCTATTTACCTTACGTAATTTGTTGCACAAACTTTATGATTTCCTCTAAACAAACTAACTAACCATATTTAGTTATCTCTGAGATGTTTATCTCTATCTAATTTTTGCGTAAACAATCTCTAAATACCTTATTTTACAGGGCGGATTCAGCGGCTGCAGAAAACTACTTACCAGAACGTGGAGGCCTTACAGAATTCGGGAAGGTAAGGTTAAACTTAACGTTATGCTAATTCGTTTTTTATTAGCCACTTACTACGAAACGTGACTTGTTATTTTGGTTGATGAAAGCTTCTGAAAAGATTTGAATTCCCATTAACCCTCCCATCGTATCCACCCATCATGTTCTTTAACTTAAATAGGAAAGAGAGAATAGTGAAATGTATTTAAGGCTTAGAATCCAAAAGTAGGAATTTTGACTAAAAGGCTAATATATGCATATCAAATACATGGAAAACTTCTTTGTAAGTAAAATACAAAATGTAGAAGAGTGTGTTGATAAAATTTAGCTCAAGTGGCTTACTTGCTTACTTTCCACTTGGTTGGCATTTCTGAGTGATTTCCCGTAGCACAATCCATCCATCCATCCATCGATCTAGTCTTTCACTCACTTAAGTCAGTTTGTAAAATAATGGATTCAAAATCTCGAGAACAAGAACGGCTAACTGTAGAACAGAAAAAGAAAAAAATATTCCTTCTAGCAATGCATGTGGTAAGGTTGTGAAACCTAAGGGCCATGAAATAAGGTCAGCTTGACATGATTCCCCAAGACTTAATATGAAAGTCAAATTTGGTTTCCGTTTTGTATGTGCTTTTCCTTGCATATGAAATTGGCATGGGCGGAAGGAGGAAAAGCTTTCTTGCCTTTTAGTTATCTAGTCTCTACATGTATTATCAAGCATATTTTTTTACCCATTTTCGTACCTGTGCCAATTTCTTTTACAATATTACCTCAGGGAGTAAAGTACTTAGCTGAGGATTGTGCTTACGAAAAATTCAGAATCACTGTAACTGAACAGAATATTTTAATGAAATAGAAAAACAGGTTTAACTTTACTGCGCTTAGTAAGTACCCGAACCTGAAAATGCATAATATGTAACCTGTTCTTTGTAGTTATGAAATATATTTAAAAATTGTAAAAAAAAGCCTTGTGCGTTTTATTCAGGGTAGCTGGTAAGATATTTGTATCAAAATAATTGACTTCTGCTTTTGTTCTACTCTGGTATTTTTCATATTTTGACAAACTAAAGTGAATTACCTGCAGATTTATATAATTATCTAATTTTAACATATTATAACTACTTCAGTAGAAAACGTTTTTTGTGCGTTTGATTAAAAAAGTTTAATAATTAGGTGTTATTGAGTCTACGGCCTCACACCCCAGATTGGAAAAAAGATGTTTCCGATTCTGCCACCCGCAAAGAATTCTTAGTACCACAGAGGTAATATTCATACTAGAAGTATTCCAAGAAACAGAACCATTTCTGGGTTGGTTTGTCCATCTAACTAAACCATATCCCAAAAGGGTTGTATCATATGTACAATTTAACATATAACTTTTCCTCTTGTGTTATTCTAAGAGTGAAAGTTCCTCTCGATTTATTTCCTAGTATTCACTTCCATATTCTTTAAATCAATGGAATACATATAGCTTAACAACAGAATGATTCTTTGGAGAGTTTTCTTCTACAAGAAAAGGATAGAGATATGATGCAGTGAAAGTTGTGACTATAGTGTGTACGTCTTACATTGTAAGTTGTGAAGAATTGATGAAGAAGAAGTGATTATTGATAGATGAGTCATGATGAATGCTCTCTTCAAAGGAAAAGAAATACATATTTCTTTTTGTCGAAAAAAAATCTAGAAAGTTACTGCCTCTGTATAGTATATATCAGTATAGTTACATGGAAATGCAACAACTGAAAGAACTTCATAATAATACCCGTATAAAGTATAATATCTTGAGTATAAATGTCTATACATCCTTTGAGTTATTGCAGTTTGCACCACAAACCAAAGCCATAACCACCAAAAGCCAACTCATTGCTAAATGTTGAATTTTATCAAAGATGTGTCCATGATTTCTCTTTCCTGCTCTCCTTAAAGAAAGTTTCAAAGAGCCGGAGGGAGAGAGTATGGACAGATTTATGAGAATACCAGATGGACGTTGTATATTTACTACTACTTCGTTTAATACTTAGAAACCTCAAAGATGTTGGGTAACGTGACTTCTTCAAAATCTAAAAAAGAGAATGGATCTTATATAGGGTGAAAGTATAAGTTTCAGTCTGTCAAAAATAAGAGATACTTCAAATTGTCTGGGTATATACTGTACTGTTTATAGTGGTTTGGTGGCTGAGTGTGCTTTATCCAAGTTCATGCCATTATAATATTATTACTATCATCTTCAGCCCAACTCCAACTAGGCAGGACGAGAACTTTCGCTAGTAGTAAAAGTGTGATACTACCACCATTAATGTTTTTATTGATAGTACCACTACTGTGTCTACTAGAGATATACTTCATACTTACTTTAGAATTGAGAATATAAAAGGAATATACAAGACGAGTCAAAGTCACAAAGTTTTCTTTTTCTACTGTCCGTCCATCGGTCGGTACAGAAGAGATTTATCAAAATCAAACCACTTCTTTTTCTACTACAAAGACACTTCTTGTATGAAAAAATACTACCTTACTTTTACTCTCTGAACCAATGCAAGAAGTGAAGAGACTCCAACTAAAATATAAAGTTTTCTTTCCTTTTTCCCATCTTTAGGAAATATATAGGAAGAAATACTTTTTAACGCACTTCCTGATAAAAAGCTCTGATGTAAGTACATACATCTGTATGTTAAACGCACTAACTTACTTTCTCCATAGAGGTTGACGTGTAAAAGTATATAGTGAGAAGTAAGGTAAGTGCCTCAATTCGGTTGGAGTTGAGGTCGCGTCAGGTGACCTTATATCAAAATACACAAACGGAGCACATCTTAGATAGTTCTAAAGAAAAGAAGGTACTTTGCTTAGATGTACAGAAAAAAGCGTGAATAATGTGGCTGAAATTGTTGAGAAAGCAACTTTTTCCCGTCTCCGACTCACTGCCAACTTGTACACCATTTAGGGTGCTTTTTTACTCATTGTATGCATAAAACAGTGATTCTATTTTTCATACACCTAAGCATATATTTTTGTGTCCCTTGATGCCTATTACTGCTGAGGTGTTGGTTAAAAGTTTAGTCAGGAGTACTAACAACACCCTTCGCTCTCATGAATCAGTCAAGAAGCGGCCACTCCTTTTAAGAAACAAGTAGCCGAGACTTTCACTACTATCTAAAATCTAGATGCAGTCTTGTAGTTCTTTTCTTTTTAGACATTTAAATAGGCGGACACTCACAGCATAATAAGAAACGAGAGTTGAAAAAGTTGAGATGTAGATAATGGCACAAGTGCGACTAAAGACGAGGGAGGGTACATGATACGGATGTGTAATGGGACTTCATACATTATTCCTAAAGAAGCTCATGTGTGCAAAATATATTTAAATTTTTATGAAAAAAATGAGAACTGTTGTTAACTTAGTATGCAAAGCGATTGTAATGGCTACAAAATATCATAATATAATTTCTGTTTTTATCTCTATGTTATGTGTATTTTGGGTAATTCTTGGAAAAACTAAACTCCATGGGGGTGGTGGCTTTTTTTCCTACTGTTAAATGTAGTTGGTGGTGCTTGAGATGAATCGATTAGGGATGATAGTGGATTTGGCCCATGTGAGTGTGGCGACGATGAAAGATGCCTTACAAGTCTCACGAGCTCCAGTGATATTTTCCCATAGTGCTGCCTCAGCCCTTTGTAATCATTCTCGTAATGTACCTGATGATGTTCTTCGACTGGTTGTAAGTTACTCTCCTTTCTCTCTGTTCTGTAATGTGTCTTACATTGTTATAATAGGAATAATAGTACCATGCATATGTCTGCATATGGGACTAGTATAATAAATCCTTGCATTACAACATTACTTCATTTTTCATGCATGCCTACATGCCTCTAGCAACAGTATGGCTGTGGGACATTATTATTATCATGGAGAAAGTGAAAGTAGGCATTTTCTTGGCTGGATGAGTCCATGTTCCTTCGTATTAATAATATCTTCACAGTCCAAGTCCAACTTGCTGGCATAGCCAAAGTAAAGCTTTTTCTATGAAGTGTACTTATTGTAGGAACCCTGAGCACTCAACCCGAGTCCCTCTCAAATTTCAATTCGTTTCGTATAGAAGAACATTCTATTAGAAAGATGCATGCGTGTAGATTTGTATTATATAGAATAGGTAATAGAGTATAGTGAACAAGTAGCCTCATAGAGTTAGATATAGAGATGAATAATGTAAAATGTAATCATTCCAGGCTGCCAAAGGAGGAGTAGTCATGGTCTCATTTTATAATGTCTTTGTTGCCTGCAATGAGACGGCAACTATTCAAGATGTCATTGGTAAGTTTGTGTACTATCTAAGCAAAGTAAAATATTCTAGATAGAAGATCGAGTATCTAGACACACACTTTCACATGCCTCATTTCTTATTTATCATTCCTTCCTTCCTGTCATGAATAAAATATGGCTTTGCAATATATCAGTATCCCCAGTTCCGTCACACCATTTGATACATGCTGGGAACACTATCTATTTACATCTATATAGATGGGTGAGATTTTACTAGGAATCATACTTATCTTTGTAGAGAGATAAGAAGGTCTTCTACCTTTAAAAGAGAGTCAAGTTGGCTATCAAAGAGATGAGAAATGTGATTTGTGATCCGAAGATTTGTTGTTTTGCTTTTCTTTCTCAATTCTAACTTTACCCTATAGTGCAGCCAGAGTAACTTCTTCATGTCTTTTTGCTTTACTTCCACTTTTAGCTCATATCCAGCACATTCGGGGAGTTGCAGGTGTTGATCATGTTGGGATTGGAGCTGGATTCGATGGAATAAACTTGTGAGTTGACGTTTTCATCTATCTCTCTCACTGAATGTCGAGATTAATTTCTTCTCTTCTTTAACTATCGTCCCTTTATCCGTACTATAAGCTCTGTATTATTGCATCAAGATGAAAATTTATCCTACTACTTTTATACTCACTCACTCGCAAATACCTACTTATATACTATAAGCTGGTAGGGAATGCGGTACTACTGATAACCTGACATATTTACTTGAAGAAGCGAAAGAGACTATAAAAGTATCCGAGCTAAAAGTAGCTATGATTCTTGAAAGAAATCCGTCTCAAAGGAAACCAAAACTGAACTTACTCAACACTTGTTCCTTAACTCGTTTGTACTCTCAACTTCAAGATACTTAAAAAGTTTCAACCGTGTTGCAACTTTACTACTACTATTTTAGTTTGAAGAGATGAGTTGGATACTTGAAATAGAGGCAGGGAAATCTTCCCTTTAGGCTATGTATGTAATCTTCATTCTCCAGATGGGAAGTTAAATATATCCATGAATCATGAAACTTAAGTCTTTCCCTTGCGTAACTTTGTTTTGCCAAGTATATATTTTAAAATTTAGCATTGACGTACGATGACAAACTGAACTCTTCATTTAATCCTGGGTTTTTTATAGAACAAACTTTCTACCCACCTTTCTTTTATCATTTAATGGAGTTGAAGAATCTGAAATGATAGTCTTGAAAATGATCGACCTTCAAGTTAATGTCGAGTCCATCATCAATATATATAAATGAAATTGTTCTATATCACACAAGCACTTCTATTAGATGTAACTTTTCTAACTCGGTTTATTATTATTGTTACGCTTACCCACAGCGTCCCAACAGGATTGGAGGACGTGTCGACGTACCCGAACCTGATACAGGAGCTGCTAAAAGATGAAACATGGACAGAACTGGATTTGAAGAAGCTGATAGGGATCAATTTTTTACGAGTTTTCCGTCAGGTAGAATCGGTAAGCCGTTCTTTATTTCCCTTCTTACTTTTCTCTCTTCTTCTTTCAGTTTCTTTCACCCAGAAATAAGGGAGAAAGAATTCTAGAAGAATTCAAGTCCCTTCACTTCTCATCTCCTTTTGGATGGAGGTTCACCCTTTATTAGAAAAGAATCGTTTCTTCTTCTTATTCCACAGTTTTTCTCCTTAGTTTATACCGTAACATTAAAGTGGTATAGTTCATAAACGATATATTTCTTTTCGAAATCGAAATTAAAGGGTTAAAAATAGGATTCAAAAAATGGCTTATAATTACCAATTCTCTAATTACAAGGTATACCGTCATCAATAAAAAGCTACTTTTTATAGGGGTTTAATAAATGGTCCCGTTAAAACTTGTTAATACCACTCGACTATATTTAAGCTTTTAAAAATGTTTACTAAATTTTGAAGACCATTTATAAAAATTCAAATGTGTAAACGGAACACAATTTATGAAGGACATCTAAAAATACATAGAGGTTGAGTAATCTTGGTATTTCTCTCACACACAACACGGTAAAAGATTTAGGTATATAAATTTTGGTTGGCGATAGTGTTATGTAACGATATAGTTCTTACATCTTGGTCGGTTGGTTGTCTACTTCATACAGTAGTCCATGCCCTAATGGTGCAATTCAATATAGTTTTTTTCTGTCCAACACGCTGACTTTTATCAATAGAATATCATCACTAACACCCTCATCATAAGAGTATCATAGGGAAAAGGTCTCGTCCTTACATCTTTTTTCAATGCAGTATAAGTGATCTATAGTACATCACACTTTTGTACTCAGCACACACACCCTCCTACTTTATTACATGTGTGTGTACACAACAACAAGCTGTCCTCTATTGATTCTGATTTTTGAGCCCCACTGACTTTAGTAATTTTCTCCCAGAAGGACTTTCAAAGAAAGCCTTTGGGCCACCGAAATTCCTAAGACTTATGTCTGTCTACCTTTCATATCCTTCTTAAAGACGAATCTTATGAATTCATGTGTGTTCAAACGCATTGACTCGTAACTCTGCCCACATTTCCTTCTACTTCTGAGAGTTTACATTTGCACCTCATGCTAAAGCATCTTAAAAGTCTGCTTAAAGTTTGCTTGCTTTTATAGAACTGTAAAGAAAGTAGAACTAAATCCGGTGTCATCTTATTACAAAGAGCTGATTCACATCAAATTTCGTATGCAAAGCACAGTCACTCAAGTGGAATTGAGTATTCTCCCATTTATCAAGTCAACCGTACTTCCATAAGATCTCGATTGAGATTCGAATGAGTTTTCAAGGGAAAACAAATTCTTTCATTTATTTCCAAGCTTGTTTTTCTGCGGCTGACTTTCAGGCTATAAATTTACTTCATGATAGGAGGATTATAGTTGACTGGCATTCTGTTTCCAAGTCAGAGACGATTTTATAGAACGTCTTACTGATGGTAGCAATAATATTAGAAGGACCCGGTTCTTTGACTTTCCAAATGGCTAGCAACAATTAGTCGGAAATTTATATATTTTTCTAAACTTTCAATCTTATCTTTAATTTTTAGTGGAATCAAACATAAAATAAAACTTATCAACTGTGTATATTTTTAGTACAGTAAAATTCTTGGAGTACATTTAATAAATAATCTACGGCTAAAATTATGTTAAAAGTTAGCTAATTAAAGTTCACATAATTTAATTAAAGGCAAAGTAGTGAAATATCATGTCCAAACTTTAGAGGTTTCCATTTCTTCAAAGAACTACAAAAAATGTGTACCAGACAACTTATATAACACATTGTAAATAATCAAAAAATTAAAAATAATGCACTTCTAATAGGTACTGTTCAAGGTGAAAATGTCATTTCCAAAAATTCATTAAGATTCTACACACTCCTATTCTTAGTCAAATGATCGATACAGTGCATTACTTCAAGTTAAAAAAAGTTATTTAAAAAATGAATGCTAGCCCAATTCGACATTTTACTTTCACCAATTTTTTCCATTTATGATGTAATTCACTCACATTTCATCACAAAACCAATCTGATCTAATGCACTTGACCAAGTGTGAAAAGAGTTTTAGAAGTAAGTAAGTACTTACTACTCAACTCCATCCAGCAGACATAATAGAACATACATACATTATTCTCCTATCTGTGTACTTATACAATACATGTTCTTTCTTCGTGCTTTGCCTATAATATATATACACACACACCTACTACATCATAAGTGGAAAGTCATTTTCACTCAAAATCATTTTTCAACTTTCCAAAGTAGGAGGGGAAATGTAATGGACATTCTGCCCTTCCGGCAATCACCATCGACTAAGAATAATATATACCCCTTACACCTATATATGCCGTCTTCGGCTTTCCATTCTTCTACGATTTCTATAGAAAAGTACTAAAACCTAGGATTCACTTTTTTAAGTATTATTGCTTCAAGGAACTACTACTGACTTTTCTTGTACTACTTGCATTGGGTGTAATTTAAAATAATAATCTGCTAAAAGCACCTCTGTCTATTGAATTTTTTTCTTTACTTTAATTCAGGTGCGAGATGACTTCAAAAAAGTTCCTCCTATTGAAGAATGGATTCCTAAATCCAATTTGGAGGGTAAGTGACGTTTATACTTTGAATTTCAAATGTAATGCACTTTTATTATTTTTATATCTGTGTAAAATTTAAGAAAACATTTTACAATTAGTTTTATAACTATTCTGTGTCGCATCATAGGTCACCCAACAACTTGTACCTACTACGGTGCTGCTTGAAAGCAACTTGTACTTTAATTACAGCAACAAAGAAAAACATTATCATTATGCACTTGTACCATTAGTGATAAAAAATTAAAAACACTACTAATTATACAACAGTTTTATGAAAATACAAAAGTGCTATACTGCGTATACCCAAAAGTATTCATAATCATCATCATCATCACTTTAACATTAGACTAAACCTACACCTAATATAAAACTATTATAATGGGAATTTTTCTACATACAATTCAAAGAAACTGTGATTCCTTTGTAAGTTTCGTATGTATGTAAGAACAATGAGTGTGCATTTACTTTATTTCTGTATTCCTGAAAAAGACGACGATTACTCTCCAGGATTTCAATTCATAACTCAAGTATGAAGTTGTATAAATCCAAAAGAATACAAGGAAAAGCTGATGTTTTAAAATAATAATATAATACATTATGTGTTTTTTATACAAAAAAGACTTACATAAAACTAAATAACGAGATTTATAACGACACACAAATGTGTACGTTTCACTATTGTAAACGCATAATGCCATTGGAACTTAACTAACAACCAACCTCTACACCCACCAGACAAACTTTCGTTCAAAGCATGTACTAAGAGAAGCCAACAAAGAAACTAGCATATTGTACAATATCCACCAAATTCCTTACTTTTTCTTTGTGAGTACTGTTTGATCTTATTCTGCCACTTGGATCTGATCAAAGACCCTTCTCTATTTTTTATTTAATATAAAGATGACGCAAGCAACTCGGTCATTCAGTCAAGCGGAGAAAGCTGCTTTCACTTAAAGTGATACACCCTCAAAGCACTACCTATTATGGTCAAGGATCTTAAGTATATACTCTGTGTGGCCGATTCAATAGGGTCGTTAGTACTATTCATATTTTCAATTTAGATTATAGATGGACGTTCGAAGAAAGGATAGTGGCAGTATATTAGGTTTTCAATCTGGGTTTTATTCTTTGAAACTGCAACAAAGCGGTATACAAAGTAGCTACCTATAATGTAATAATAGGAATCATTTTGTTATTGTCGTCATTTTAATCTTATCTCATTTTAAGAAGTATAATACATCCTTAGCATTATGTATCAGTGCAATAATGTTATGTACTACATAAGAAACTTTGGAATAGAATCTACATGCAACATAATATAATATCACCGAAATCCTGAAGTTACATCAAATGGTGGACAGGATAAGAGGTGATAGTGGTGAGGTCTGGCATGGCATACCAATCCAAAGGAAAGTGAAAACAGTCAGGCAGAACTCAACCGGCAGGACCGAAGGCCTCTACCAAACCAACTGCCATCATCACCATTCTATAGATTCAGTCTTTTTGAATGCTTTTCTCTCTCAAGTCAATGATGTCATTATACTATGCTGCAGTATGCACTCCATATAATATTCTTTGGAGAAGATCCAGGAAAGCCGAAAGCTGTAGCAAATACCAAGTGCCAGCATCCTTTTTCTTCAAAAGTTATTACTATCATAAGAATAATAAACCTCTTCATTCACAATGACATACATGAAGGCTCGTCTTCATCTATGAAAGTACTACTTATATATGAGCTATAATACTTGCAGTAGATACAAGCATCGAACCCTTTATCATTCCTGTGCTATTTTTATTATCAACTTTATGAGTATTGCTCTGTATATGTACATATGATATGGTGATGGTTGGTGGTGACAATTCCAATCAGCTTCCAAAGGACTTAATGGAATGGAGAAAGTGTGTATGCCAAAGCCAACTTTAAACTTACTAACAACATAGGTAGAGACAAACACCTTCACAAATAATGCTCTTGATGTGTTAATACAAAAAGCTGATGAAGATATATAAAGTAGTGAACTGTGAGCACATATATAAGTAGTTTCGACTTTCAAGTTGGTGAAAGAAATCCCAACCCACCTCACACCTCAAGCCTCAAGATCAATCTGGACTTGACTCTGTGATGTGAAACGAAATGAAGTATACTTTGATTTCGAGGTTTTTGACTCTTTCACTTTGCCCGAAACCTACGCGAAAGTTTCAAAGAGCTTGACTTCTCTACCAAAATCAACCCTAGATTTCCTACAGAGAAAACAACCACATTGTTATTTCCTTATTTGTACTACTATCTAGGTATTCTGTACAGATGAAAGTAGCGGAATGTATTCGATGCAACATAACATCTAAGGTACTTTATACAGCCATGACTGCACCTACTTCTGTTTTGTTACAAAGAAATTTTACATCTGCGAAGGAAAATCTCCTCAGCCAACTCCCTCATACAAATGCTCAATCCAATTTAGTAAATCTCTTCCTACTAGAAAGTTTAACTGCTATTTCCTCAACTGAATGATGTTTGTTTCTACCAATAAAAATGTGAGTGTATTTGTAAATATCTGGTAGAAGTAGAAAATAAATTTTCTATTTGTATCTTAACATTAACTCTCTCTATGTACGCGTAGTAATACAATAGTATAAAAATTTAATATTACGTTTATACCAAATTTCCCTTGTATAAGGTATAAAATTATCCTTACGCATTAATCGAATAGACATAAGCAGAGACACGTATTATATGTATGACTAATCATAAATAAATTGTGTACCTTCTATTCTTCATTTTATGTCGTCGATGAAAAATTAATTGGCCAATTCAATAGGTTTATTTAGCATTTTCTTTACAGCAAGCGTGCTGGCTCTTTCAAATAGACTTTCTACTCGATATTTTTTTGAATCTTTTACATTACGCATAAGATGAGAGAGAACGGTATTCTGGAAAATAAAGAAGATTAGAAAAGCATAGGCATGTCAAGGCATAGAATTGCATTATTATCAAAACACTGGAAACTATACTGTAGCATAATAGTATTATTAGATAGTCCCATCCGGTTTTCATTCTGGGAAGAAATATACAGAAGCTGCAACTTGTTTCTGCTCCTGTCGATCTGGAATACTGACTGAAATCTGAATTTCATACTTTATATCTTACCTCAGCTCGAACGAAAGAAATTTACGATCTTGCTATTTTTGGAAGCAACTCCTTTCTCCTACTTTCTACATAACTTTTTATTATTTAATCTCTCCTCCATATGTTTGTACGGTTCCTGAAGATTTATGAAAATATGGAAAACTGAAGATGAATCTTTTACCTATGCACTACATATTACGTAATCTTTAATATGTATCAACATCCAAGTAAAATCAAAAAAAATCCTGTAGTATTTTTCACAAGCCTTATATTCAATAATGTGTAGGTATGAGTATATTTATACCGTTTCAATAAAGCTGTCGAACAATCCTATTATTAGTTTTTTTCTTGAGCCAAGAAAATGAACAAGACTTGCCTACTTAACTCCGAGGGGCTTTTTCCAATTCAAAAAGAATTACGTATTTATTAGACGGGACGGGATTCCTCGAAAGAAAAAAAACCAATAATTGAACAAAATCCTTTTAAGAAAGAGGAAACTCTTTAGAGAAAGTACCTTTCTGATGTATTTAGAAGACTATTGTAAGTTTTGAAGTAAAAAAAGATAATAAATAAATAAGAGGTTTGTATATATGCTTATTATCATTATGCATCTTTGAAACTCTTGTTACTCTTGAGAGGATGAAATTTCTACAAACTCTACAAGAAAGTTGAGATTTTTCTTTTTTCAGTCTATTAAAATTTCTTAAATTAGGACAGTATGAATTCAGTTAATATACATTAACTATGTATGTATTATGTATTATGGTTACTGGGATGAATAAATTGCATGCATGCAAGCATGTTTTACTAAGCAAGTTTGACATGAGAATGAAGA
>JAQFYJ010000513.1:0-12862 GCA_034694685.1 Isotoma anglicana | reverse complement strand
AACACGGCCATAGGATAGAACGTAATGGGAATCATTTCCCCGTATGCAAATTACACCATTTGAAGAACTGTTGTGTATACAGAAGAATAGAACGACTAACGTAAAGTGAAATCACAGAGGAAAAGTCAGCAGACCGATCTATCTGTTTTTTAACTCCATACTAAATGCGGATATGTGGGCCTTAAATCGGCTGGAATCAATAAACTCTTCTTTTGATCATCTTTACAATTTTTTATAAAGCAGTAGAGAAAGAGGAGGTTACATTCGTTTTATATCTAAGGTATTTTAGAGTGTCTGTCTATTACTGTGATGTGGGAAGAAGAATATTATTATTATTTATACTGTTTTGTTGTATTTGAAGAATAACCTCACAGTTAGTAATATTATAAGAAGGTATAGGTAGCTATTGCCAGGATGATGATACAAGATCTGATAGAACATTTCATTTTATAATATTTATTCTAAAGCCATCCCCATTGGATGCCTATTTGTATTCCGTTTCTGACTTGACGCCAGCTCAACTCAATTTGGAAATTGTATTTGGTGGAGAAAGGCTGAGGCTATTTAGATTCATGATAGGAAGTTTCCTATAAATAACATTATTGAGTTGGGATAGAAATTCGTTGTATCGCACGTATACATAAGTAAACGAGTAGACCTCATTGATCCAGACGTTTACTCGACTTTTGACTCTTTCTAGGTTCCTTTTCCCTAGCCGATTATGGCATTGAGAGAGAAACTTCCTCTATCACTGATTCGGTCGGAGGTTACCAAAACTAGACGAGAGAAAGTATGCATAAAGAAAGTAAACGGTAGACTTACAAAGGGGTAACTGGGTAAACTAAACACACAATCAGATACTGCTATTATAGTGAAGTGAAGATTTCCTCAATTTATATCCCACAAACAATCTCTTCCTATATATGCTAAACTATATTATGGAATCACATTGAATGGAGCCATGCACCTTGCATTTATATATAAGGTATGGGTCTGGTCTGGTCTGGTGGCAACTTTTTTCGTCCTTCGATATCGTGTTAAGCCAACAAGAAGAGAGATAGGGTGAAAGAAGGTACGTGAAGTGCATAGAATCGAAAGCATCAGATGAGGTTGACTTTTACTTTTCTTAAGGAGATAGAAACTCCCTTGTTTGCCGTGATTTACCTGTGTAGAGACATGCTCCTCTCGTGTATGTAGAGGTGTAGAACAGATGAGATGATCAGCACACGATTATTAAGTTGGCTGTTCTAGACAGGAACTGTATGTAAGATTTTCAGGTCAATGAAATTGTAATCTTGATGTCTTTTTAATGGAGTTTTCTCTAAAAACTGTACGTATAAATTTTTTTTAAATATTTACAGGATGTCATGTTTCCAAAGCTAATCTTTGATATGAACCTTTTGTAAAAAGAGAGTTCAACAACTTCAAGAGTAAAACCTACCTATGTCTTACTTCTTACTTCTAAAAACAATAAGACATTCACGGAATGTAAATGCAAACTGAGTAATGCCACCCGTTACCTAATATAATGTTGAAAATGTACTAGTACTATCAAGGATATTGGTTGAAATACTTTAATCACAATAAAATTGGGTTTAGATTACATATTATTGTGTCCCCACCCTATACGCCTAAATGATACGCGTTATTTTGAAAAAGTGTTTTGTGTTCATTCGAGTCGAATTACATTACTTACAACCGAGCCAGATAAACACTTTAAAAAATTTTAAGAGAGCCAGGAAATATGTGTAAATCCTACTCTGTATGTTCTCTAAAATATTCGGGTAGTTGTTCAGAGTTTCGAATTTCCAGTCATTGTCAGACGTAAGTTTTTCAATATTTCCATCATTTAAATTTTATGGTTTCAAAATTCAAAGAGATGAATAAGACACTGTTCCGAGAATTTTGAAAGATAAGTTTATAACTAAAAGGTTGTATGCAATAACCAAAGAGGAGAAAAGAAACATGAAACATTCATTCCGGTTTAAAGTTTGGGATACTGCGACCTAAATTGATGAAAAATAAACATTTGAATACTATTCCACTAGTGATGATATATACTATCAGGTGGAATTTTAATGAAATGAACGAACTTTTGTATTTACATAGTACTCATAAACGTACCGATGTAGTAATCTCGTTGACTTGTATTCATGCATTTATCTAATGCCCAATTCTATAAAATGAATATGTGCTCCTGAAGTGTTTGTTTTTGATGATTAAGTTCAGCACTCAAGTAAATTTTGAATAATGTTTGCTCTCCGTTTTTTACTTTCAGGAATTGAGGAAACAATGTCAAGAGTTTGCGACAGCTCTTTTGGATCACACTCGCAGTAGCTATGAATTAGAAGTATTGCTCAATCACGACCCAGGAGGACCAGTCTTTGAACACGGCATAGGAGAAAGGATGCACCTCAATCGGCTTAAACTTGCTATTAAATTCCGTCAGAAGAAAGTATGTGCATTTATTTAATTCCATGTATTTTTCTCTATATTTTGGTGGTTCAAACTTGAGAACGAAACGCGATTTAGGAACAAATAAATTTTCCAGCTTTATTTTCAGTTTTTCAGTAGCAAAAGCTAACAATATTTTTCAGAAACCCTGAAACGGCTACTTTGCTCTAATATGCGCTTCAGTTCTATAAGCCAACATCTGTGAGTTCACAGATCATGTAGAAAAAGTATCCCAAGTGGCCAATTGAGAACTCGTAATTTAATTTCTGTCCGTTTGAAGAAAAATATATTAAAATTTAAGAAATTGTACCGTTCAATCATTTTGAATTGAAGTGATAAGTCTCTCTGAGTGAATGCCTCTGCATTAGTACACAAAAAGAAAAATGAGTTAATAACATGTTCCGGTTGTGTTTTAGTTCGTTGCTCATCCAAACGTCCAGCAGCTTCTGGCCTCCATTTGGTACGAAGGACTACCCGGCTTTCGTCGTAGAAACATGGCCCTACAGGCTCTAGAAGTAATCAGAATCGGACTTCTGTTCCCATTTTTCTCTTTGTGCTATATCATAGCTCCAAAATCTTCCTGGGGTCAAACTATGAGGAAACCTTTTATAAAATTTATTTGCCATTCTGCATCCTACTTCACCTTTCTTTGTAAGTCTATTCTTGGTCATTCTTATAAATAAAAAAAATAAAAAAAGGATTTCATTTCAAACCATAACTAAAAGGGCAAGAAGGTAACCAACTAACGACATTACGACCTCTCTCTCTCTGATTTCTTGTTGCAAAATCCTCTTGAAATTTTTCCCCTCAAAAATCTCTTTTTTTCTTCTGACGTTTCGATGTTGATTAATCCAAATCTTTTTTTTCTTTTCAATTTCTTTTCCTACTGTTGCCAACTTGAACTATGATGATGATGGTTTTATCCGACCCACCTACTTACAAATACCAATAGCATTACTCAACGAGCATTGATGATAAGAAAGAGTATTTTTTCCTTTTGTTAAAATTCTTATCAATGTTAAGTCACCTTTTACTCCCAAGGAACAATGCCAGAAATGCTTCTTTCACAGTTGTGTAATAACAGCAGGTATTATTATTTAGCTTCATCGTCATACTTTTCATCCTGTCTGGTCATTGTCATTATCCACCTGAAATGAATACTCTTATAACACGGATCAAGGCAATAAGTGCAATAAAATAGGACGAAATGACCTATCCAATAACACGTTTACCTTTCTAAGGATCCACTTCGTTAAAACTCGTTTTAAGCCCTAAAGGGTTACGACCAACCGTGTTTCTTTTTTCTAGCCATTTTGCTTTACTTTACCAAAGGAAAAGCTTCGCTGCGTTTTTAACGAGCAGACGAGTCTTTTTAGAAACATACCTAGAAAATAGACTGCATATCACATCAATTACCGTCTTGTAGCTTTTACACACAAACTAACTTGGAAGTAAATAACACAAGTAGAGGCAAAAGAATTAAGATGTAATGGTAGTTGAGGTGCACATGGGAAAATTACCAAAGTATAAGAAAATCTTTAGTTCTTTTGGAACTGGACACTGGACCTGTTTATTTGCTTGCCCAAAATCAACTCTGTTAACTAGATTAGTCTAACAGTTTTCTCAACTTTTGTTACATAAACGGTACCAAAGGTATTTCTAGATATAAATCTGTTCAAATAATGTACACTTACCTACTTCTACATTCTCTGTATTAAACGTTAAAACATGCAGTACACTGGAATTTCTGATATTGAATTGAATGCATAAGCACCCACAACATATATGACTTAAATTTACGAATGTAAAAGAAACATGGGCTAGGATGAAAGAAAAGATTTTTCTTTTGTTTAACCTACTCTCACTTGTACAATTCCCTGGAGAGGGGCCAAAATAAAAGTCAAGTCCAAATGCAATTTCGAACCTCTATTCACTACCTCGTAATATTAGTTACCTCTTCTGTCTATGTTAACTCGTCTGTCAAAACTACCTACGGTTCTCTATAATTTAGAATCTTAAGTCAAACATAATACCTAAATCAATTTATCTTATCAATGAATTTCTATTGTACTTGTTACACTTACAGTTGACATTTTCTAGCCATACTTCAGACTTTATAATTTAACTTTAGCCTTTAAAACCAGCAGGGACTTTTACTTTTCCGTCTGCTACTCAAAATACACGAGTTGATTATTTCCAGAAGGGATTTCAATTTCAGGATTTCAAATCTAAACGTGCTGCGATTCTTGAAGTGCAATCTTTTGTAATGAATAAATAATTGTCAAAGGTATTTATTTTATAGTATTACCTGGGAAAATGCAAGAAGAAAGCTTGTATACGATATTTTGATATAAGATTAGGTAATGCAAAATGGGTATAATATAGTAATAATATCATCAGGTTAAAACAGGTCATCAAAGAAAGGAATTAGCTGAGAGAATTTGTTTCATTTCCTTGTGGCAACCTTTTTGCAAAATTTACGTAGGTAGGCAATTCACTCTTATTAAAATTTCGTGGAAACCTACGCCTACAGGTATTAAAGACAATGTGGTTTGCTACCATATTACTGTGTTTATTTCTCGAAACCCCAAGTTGGTGGTGAAAACACGATATCATATCTCAAAAACACACTAAGGAAGAATTGAAACGAATATGACAGAAATATTCGCAGTTGTAGCTGAGGTGAGGCCTGAAGCCATATCGCTATAATAATGTATAAATAATTGATTGCAACCACATCAGAGCATTCATTTCCTTTTAAAACTGTGAAGGGTGAGTAATATTTAGTGAAATGCTTTTCAACTAGCATATGCAACAATTTGAAAGAATAATTTATGTCGAAAGATTATATACTAGCGTAGTATAGAAACTATGTAGGGAAAATTATTAATTCAACTAACTGGAGGATTAACTTGTGCCTTTTAATTTTAATGTTATGATCAAATATCTAAAAATAAAGTTGATAAATTTTAATTTATTTTCCTTTGATAGTCCTACTAATTCTTGCGTCTCAACGGTTCGAAACGTTTGTAAATGACTGGGTGGGGATGGAGACCGAGTGGGTGTCCACAGATGTAACTACTAAAAGGGGAGCACCGCCTACAATTGTCGAGTGGTTTATTTTAGCGTGGGTTTCAGGTAAGCCCTTTAATAATTTAATATGATATTTTTCAAGGTTCAGGTGCAATACCATACAACTAATTCTCTGTTGCAGGATTAATATGGAGTGAAATTAAGCAGCTATGGGACGTAGGACTTCAAGAATATGTCGGAGACATGTGGAACGTATTAGATTTCGTGACCAACTCATTATACGTCGCAACGATAGCCCTTAGGATCGTTGCGCATTATCAGGTAAGAAGTAAATCCTAAAAGGTTTAAAGTTAATTCTTTATAATTAGACATGAAGTGAGTCCCTAAATTAGCATTGGAGAAATTCGTGAGTAAATTACCCTGTCTGGAATGGTTTTGTAGGTGAAGAAGGAAATGTCCGAAGGGGGGGAAATGTTAATGAGTGCGCAAAAAGATCGTGAACATTGGGACACATGGGACCCAATGTTGATTGCAGAGGGGCTCTTCGCTGCTGCCAATATCTTCAGGTTAGTTCGGGGTTCTAAGTTAATACAAGGCAATGGAGCGAATGACATATTTTCACTCGATTGATTTGGCCCTTCCTTCTTTTCTTGCATTTGGTTTCTCCATATCTGATTTGGCTTGCTCCAATAAATCTCATGTCTTATAGGCTAATCAATTTTCTATCCACCTAACGAAAGATACTTTTCAGCTAAAACCTATCTCTCGGCTCCAGTCTAGTTGGCAAAAAAGTAAAAAATTCCCTACACTTCACTTTTATTGATAGAAACAACAAAGTTTATGCCACTGGAAGTTGGTTATTCTATTAGTGAAATAAAAACAAAAGTTATAAAGGATTTGTCTTACTTTGGCGGATTCTTTGGCTCAATTTTTGCTACTTCTAAGAAATAGCAACATTTTTTATCATACTTTACACTTTACTTTTCAATTAAATTATATTAATAAGAGATACTGGTATACTTTTTGTGGCGTTCCTTCTTCAGTTAGTCTGTAATTATGTTCTCAGAATTTTCTACCAAGAAATTCATTAAAAATAAGAAATGAAATAGAAAGGTTTACGAAACCAAGTGGACTGTCAACAATGTATAAAAAATCTATTCAAATATCAAAAATAATACATTCCGAATTTCAAAAAAGTTTTGCCTATGTTTTAAGTTTTCAGTTTTTTGAAACGTATTTGAATTTTGGTCATGGTTGTACGTGTAACACTAAAACAGTCTCTGAATCTTTTACAGTTCACTAAAGCTGGTCTATATATTTTCTGTAAATCCATATCTGGGACCTCTACAAATTTCCTTGGGTCGGATGGTGATGGACATTATGAAATTCTTTCTTTTGTACATCTTGGTCCTCTTTGCATTTTCTTGTGGTTCGTTTATTCATTCGTATATCTTTTTCATATAATATCTAGAATGCTCAAGCATGTTTTTTTCATTCTTTAAAATTTAACTTATCTATTTATTGTCTGATAGATCGTCGCGTTTTACTTGATGACTGAATGAAATGCTTGCATGATTTGCTTTAAAGCAAAGTAATACAAAATTTGAGTTAGTTGACAAGATTTTCCTAAAAGCATAGTGCATTGCGAAGTTTTAATTCTAAAACATTTATATTTACTCTTTGATGATCTGCCGTTCAATACAGTAAATAGATTGCTTTTCAATTTGATGAGGGTAATGCATTTGTTGATAAAACTATTGATTCCAAACTCAGTTAATAAGTTTGGATGATAAATTTTCTATACTCTACTTTATAGATTAAAATATTAATCCTTTCTTACTGTATTTCAATTTGAAAAGCGGAATATTTTTTAGTCTTTAATATACGAAGTGCTGTAAACTCTTGCAACTCAAACAGAAGGATAACATCCATAATATTATGATAAGCTACTAACTCTCCTGTTAATGGAAAAGGTAGAACTGATTTACAATGTCCAAAGATTTCCATAAAAGCTTTTGAGTAGAAAACAAAGAGTTGAGATACTTTATTTAAAAGCTTAGATTTGCATTATCGCTTTCCCTTTGTGTAGGTATTTGAAACACATCTCATCTCATGCATATGCATGTCCGCATGAATGCAATTTCAATGATCAAAAGGCTTTTGCATCAACACTGAACCTTTGGTACCTGTTTGCTACAATGTGACAAGCGGGTTTCTCTGTACTATTATCGTCCCAATAAACGTTCCGGTTATCCATTATTTGTTTCCCTGTGTGACACCATCAGGTATGAATCAATTGCTGTGGTACTATGCTGATCTGGAGAGAATCAGATGCGATAAGTTAAAGTTTTATCGGGAAATCGAAGCTAAAGAGAGAAACATCACACAAGAGATTTTTCTCAACGAGAGGGAACCCGAAGGTTGCATTCTTTGGAGACGCTTTTCCAAGTAAGTCCAACAATGATTTATTCATCGCTTTTGATTTTATAATCAACTCCAACAAAGACTCATCTTCAGTTGAATTATTGGTCACTGGTGTACAATTAATTGTTTGATAATCAATCGAGGAAAGGTATAACTTGTACACGTAAATAATAAATCCAACAGATAATTTACACTAATGCATAATTCACAATGTATGATACTACTACGATACACATGATACAAGCTATTTAAGTTTCAAAGTACAGTGGTCTGGTAAGTTTATAGTACGACAAACAAAATCATATACACCTGTGCTTTCACACATTTTCTCAAAACTTTCTTTGTACTTAAGTTAAATCACCTTTGTATCTTGTACAGATTACTTTTTAATTTATTTATACGAATAATTTGAGTAAAGTAAACATTATCTCTTTTGTAAATAATTCTTACACATTTATGAGTAAACAATGACGAGATTTCAATAGCATTAATTTTAATTTTTAAATGTGAAGATGAATTAGAGGTTGAAAAAAACTCAGGGATGTATTTTCCATTATGATAAAAAAGCCAGTAAAAGTAAAACAATTATTGTTCAAACCGTGATAAATAACAAAATTTGTCAAAATTCATGATATTTATGTTGGTTGAGCTAAACAAGTCAATTCAAAGACAGAATGTTAAGATTTTATAAATTTTACCCTGCTATGTAATATTTTTGCAGCCTATTCGAAACAAGTCAGACACTATTCTGGGCGGTGTTTGGTCTAATAGAACTTGAAAGCTTTGACTTAGCTGGCATCAAAAGCTTCACCAGATTTTGGGGTCTCCTCATGTTTGGATGTTTTTCTGTCATAAATATCGTCGTCCTTCTTAATCTTCTTATCGCCATGATGAATCACTCGTACCAACTTATCTTCGTAAGTCATTTATTCATTATAATTCCATTAAAAAGTATTATAAGTCTCTTTTCAGTTCTAAATCTTTTCACGCCCACATTTAATTTCATTAACTCTATTCGAACCAAGGATTATTAGCCCAATTATTGCTAAAGGTTTATTTTCTGTTTACTCTAGTTAAAAAGTGATTATAGCTTCCAGCAATTTGAGAGCTTAAATTTGCTTTGCCTTATGTCAATTCCAATTATGCGCAGTTGTTTTAAATCTTTATTTAATTAGTCTCATCTCATTCAATTTACTTCTTTCCAATAGGAAAAATCTGATGTGGAATGGAAATTCGCAAGGTATGCACTTTATACAAATTAGAGGTACATCGTAGAAGAATAACTCATTTGTTTTCAATGTTTCAGATCGAAACTTTGGATAAGTTATTTCGAAGAGGGTGCAACGGTCCCTCCTCCATTCAACATAATTCCATCACCTAAAACATTCTGTTATTTTTTCCGGTGGGCTGGGAAAAAACTTTGTAGATTTTCTGTCCGTGCCAAAAGAGAGCACATAAAAACTATTCGTGTAAGTTACGTTACAATTTACTCTCTGTAGTCTTTCTAAGTAAAAATTCACAACAGAGAAAGTTTGGCATTCACAAAATCTCTTGATGGTGCGTACTCAGGAGCTTCAACAGTATCGTGTGGTTATATAGGAAGGAGACGGTGATTATAATTGACAAATAGCTCAATTAAAATTAATGTTGAGGATGATTCTTAGTGGTCGTCTTGAAAATTCTTCCTTGGATGAATTTTGCCAAAAAGTTTAGATTTATTCAAAAAGGAATATTTAATATTGCCTAATCTCACAGTCAAATGCTTTTGCTTGTAAGAATGTAGACGTCGTGGCGTGGTAATACTTTAAATGAGATAGTTTCCTCTCTTGCTCTTTTCATTGTATCAATATGAATTGGCACGACGTCAAAAAAAGTACCTGGAACATTGTGATTGTGACCTGAATGGGGATGGTGACATGATGAGATCAAAAGAAAGAAAGTGCTGACAAAAGGATGTCATATCTGTTTGTCTTATTGTCACATCACATCCTGTTTGTAGAATTCACTTTAGTCTCTCTCCTTCAGTAGTGACGCAGTATCGCATATCATCTATACCTAATATAAAGTAATAATGATGGTGACATTTCCCATTTACTTTTATTTACAGAGAAAGGTCCAACAGCAAAGTGAAAGGGATATTCGATACCAGGTAAGATTTTGATATTCAACGGAAGTATTAAATAGTTTATTATTCACCTATTAGCCAATAATATGTGTAAAATCGAATTTTCCTTTTCTGTCAGAACATAATGCGAAACTTAGTCCGTCGATATGTGACATCTGAGCAACGACAGGCGGATAATCAAGGAGTTACGGAGGATGATGTTAATGAAATCAAACAGGATATATCAGCCTTTCGTTGTGAGCTCTTGGAAGTTCTTAAAAACTCAGGGATGAACACTCAGTCTGCCTCTGGCATGGGCACAGGTAATTATTACGGTTTCATAATCACATATAGCACTACGATAGAATTCGAAAAAAACTAATATTCTGTCACAACATTTCTTCTTAGTAACAAAGCCAATTTTTGAAATTATTATTAAAGTTTCCAATTACAGATTATCATTGAAAATATCAATATTAAGCTTTCATACGTTGCATATTATGCCACATTTTGGCCTAAAAGGAGAATTTTCCAATTTGACATAATGAGAACATGATATTGGAAGAGATAAGTTGCAATTGCGAAACGGCTTGAGTTTAAAATCTTTCCACGTTCCATTCCATTGTTTTCATTTAACTACTTTTCCCTTACTTGACTAAAGAATTTCAAAGAGAATAATATTTAACGGCTTGTAAGGTCGCCTGCGTGTTCAGATTTGAGATGGATTTCACTTGGTACCTCAGGTAAAATTTTATGTATGGTTCAAAAGCCTCATTTATTGAGCCGGAGCCATGTTTTATAATGTTCATCTGGTGCTATGATGAAACAGATGTTCAATAAAATGAATGGTTATGTTCGGTTATGAATACTGAAGCATTTACTTCCTCTATACTTCTGTATGAAACATTTAGGTTCTGGAGGAAAGAAGAACCGCCAACGAGAACGACGATTAATGAAAGGATTTAATATAACGCCAGCACCTCCGTCCGCATCCTCTCTGGTACTCTCGGACGTTTTAGAGTTGGACCCATTGAATGAGAATGACTCCGTCCACTTCGATAAGAAGTCTCCAAAAGTACAAGTCTCAAACAAATCGTCATGAGTGAAACTGGGGGACAATTTTAGTCTAATATTATTTTATATTTTTTTGTTCCATTTGTTTGGTTTATAGACTAGGCTAGCTCGTCTAGCTAGAATGGCCGGGGCCAAAAGAGAAATGTCAAAGAAAAAATGGGGGACGCTCATAGAGGCTGCAAGAAACGCTGGAATGTCAAAGATCATGGGACGTTCTAGATCCGAAGACTCTGTTTGTTCAAACTGCAGCCAAGGAAGTGCGAATGTGATCAGAAAATTCAGACAGCAATCCACCACAACTGATCATGGGTGATCTAATTTGTCTGACTTCTTCTTCCTCTCCTCACCCCAATTTGATAATGACAGGCTGTGTTCTTTCATATGTTGTACTCCGCATGCAAATTATTTTCGTGACTTTTCAGTTGCTTTCTAGTCCAGATCAATAAAGGCCTTATATATAGTAAATCTAATATAAAACAGTATATAGTATAGAGGATATGAATGTCATTCATTGAGGACATAAAAGTTATGCATATCTTCTAGAGGGTCCAATTCCAGTTTAAATCGTGATGCAGGGAAGAAGAAACGAGAAAGATTTGCCCGGTCGCGTTCAGGAGCCACACCACCAATTACCATGAGCTTCACAAGACTTCGATTCTGTACCAATGAAAAGGCATCTGGTTCTGGGCTAAGTCAGAGTTTAGATGCGGGTGACACATCTGAAATAAATGACTCGTTTGATGAAATGAAAGTGAAAAGGACTGTCTCGGATCCTTCGAGAGAAGGATCTACGACACCCCCAGCTGTCAATAGTAATGAACCTACTTCCTCCCTCGTGACGGCATCAGTCACCACAACTCCATCCCCAAGTGTTGTCGAGAGGAAATCTACATCGGAAATAAGAAAGTCATCTCCGTTGGCACATGTTTGTGTCCTAATGGAGCGCGAGGCTTGTGATAATTCGGAGTCAAAGAAAGAGTCCTCGACGACGGCAGGCGTCGGAGTCGGAACGGCCAAACCTAAAAAGCGTAATAATAATGGATCTACTGCACCTTCCACATCTGCCTCTCCTGGAACGTCCAAACTTCAAGGAATAGTACAACCTGTGAAATCTTCTACCCCATCCGGTTGGTTATGAAAATTGACCGAGTGCCAACAACTAACTCCTCATTATTTTTTACCTGTAAAGATCCCGATATCGTGAAAAAATCTTTTATAAAGTCATTAGCTAGTTAGCACAATTCACAGAGAATATTATAACCTATAGTTGTCCACTAAGGACTATTAATGGGATAGTAAATCTCAACACAATCTATGATATTAAAAAGCCAAGGTACCTGCAACATGTAATTTGCAAAAATAGGTTTACAAAGAGTTTATTCTGATTCCCTTCTTACACAGAGATCCTTTCTGAAGCAACCTATCCTGCTCTGAAAAAAGAACCCTCGTTCCTAATATTTAAAATCATTTTTTAATTCATTTTTACGAAATCTCCACTAATATTTAGTGATGACCTAATAAATGTTGTACATTTATTCTAGTTAAACTATGAAATGTGAAATCATACCGTTAATTATCTTAAAGTAATTAAGATGTAATTATAAGAGGAACACACATACACATCAAGTACGAAACTCAATATTATTTCTTTCACACGTTCGTTACAACAAATATTATATAGAAGAAAAGATGTAATTACTAGTTGGATGAATAATCCAAGATTTCAAGATTTTCTTACTATTTACTCTGTTAAGTTTTATTGTACAAGTATGA
>JAQFYJ010000512.1:0-12863 GCA_034694685.1 Isotoma anglicana | reverse complement strand
CAATATCAAAAACAGACATTCTAATACCATAATAGCTCAAATTTTGGATCAACATTGCATTTGAAGTTGAACGATAGGCCAAAATGAATAATTATAAAATCCCGTATTTTTAAATTATTTTCAGTGTTGGCATCCGTATTTTCGTAGTTAGCTTACGTTTTTACATACAAATAACGTTAAAACGTAACAAATTTGTTTTTTTTCGAAAGTTTTTGCTTAAAGTGTATTAAAAGTAACAAAGCAAGTAATCTACAAGGATAGCGAAAATTTATTCACATTTGTTTTTAGAAATCGTAAATTAAATAAATAATAATGTAGACGGTTTGAATATGAGATTATCTAACAATTAATGTCAATTGCTTACTCGCTGAGAAAACTGAATGTTCATAAGATAACTCTCTCTCCGCCCCATTTAGAAGCAATATTATGTCTCAGTCTCACTTACCTAATTACTGCGTCGAAATAGTACATACCGGTTTGTCAAGCGATTAATAGTTTTGTAATTCTTCATGCCATTCATTAATATAAAGAATCTTTATGAAAGAATTTGATTCTGATGACTGAATTAATGTGCACACGTCCCATCTGTGCGGTACATAACCACTGTTTTTGACCGTTTGGCAAGCGAATCCATCTATTCTACTTTGATAAAGACAGAGTGGTTAATCTGATTCCCAAGAAATCTTCTAAATCGACTATAAATATATAATATACGTTTACACAATTAAGCACACAACTAAAATTAAAATGACACAATTAAAAATGGCTTTTTCAATTCAACCAGTAAATTACAATGACAGACTCAGATTAATTAGGATATGAATGGAAGATGCATAGGAAAATATTAAGTCCCTAATGACAATCAGTGTTTGTTTACTTCTCTTTACATACAGAAATCGTACCTTCAATTTACTATGGTGCAGTTGGATTATACTAGGAAGTTTTATCCTAGAAATCAACTCTGTAGAAGGTGATTACTGAATTTATTTTATATGTTTACCTTCTTTAGACATAGACTTACCTATTATGTAAGTATGCTGTAATAAGCAAGACGTTTGAAAACTGAAACAAGAATATTTTGCACAATTTATATGAAATCAGATACGAAATCCCAGTATTGGATGGACCTTGGACGTTCCAGTATTCAAGAGGCATTGGAGGTGAAACAGAATGAAGGGGTGGCAAAAAACGCCATTATTTACATTGGTGATGGTATGGGGATGGCTTCCATTACAGCTGGAAGGATATTCAAAGGTCAATTAGAAGGAAGATCAGGTGAAGAGGGTTACCTAGCCTTTGAAAAATTCAACAATGTTGGACTTTTGAAGGTAAAATGTGAAATGTCAAGCTGATTTTCAAACCTTATCAATCATTTTAAAAAGGTGACACAGTTGCCTTAAATCATTGACTATAAATAGTTAGAAAATGTTGCGTTATATGTGTGAAAAAGTCATTTGGGGAAGGTATTAGGGAGAAAGTAAGTATAGGCTTTCATTGTTCTTAGTAATTTATAAATGATTACAGACGTATAACGTGGATCGACAAGTTCCAGATTCGGCTGGAACAGCAACAGCTTTATTTAGTGGAGTGAAAGGAAACTACTATACAGTTGGCCTTGATGGTTCAGCTCAATTCAATGTTTGCAGAACGGACGTTGAGGCTCAGGCTAAAGTCTCATCTATTATGGATTGGGCCATTGCTGCTGGAAAATCTACAGGCAAGTTACATCACAAACGACGTACATTTATGCACCTAGGTAGATACTACTAGGTAGGGTGGGACCCTTTGTATATACACCTTTATTCTCTCTCCTATATGACTTTCTCTTTATTGCCCTTTGTACAAATTAATTAAATATTCTTAACATGAAAGACAAAGTAGAAGATATTGTTCGAATCAAAAGGAGCACAATAATCGAATCCGGGTCTGACTATATTAGAACGTATGAGAATGAGAGCTATTAAATACGTCTGAGGTGGTTTCTTGGATTCATTTAGTCCAATATATCTATTTACATTTTCTGTCTAGCTTTTTTGTGAAATTCTAAGTATTTTATCCAGACTATTCATTAAAATGACTTCAGATCTGATTTTAGCGTATTTTCCTGAGTTACTTGTGAGTGCTCCAATCTGTTCTTTCTTGAGGAGTTAATATACATTCCTTTGCTAAATAAATATTAGTATGCTGCAGTAAGGGTGTCGAGTGAGTGTTTATATAATATTGTTATGCCTAGCATGCGTCAATGAAATAATTGCAATTTAAATTTATCCATAATCGGATATAAAATGAGTGATTATATAGTGTGGAATAAGTGGGATAGTGAAGTAGGACTTTGTAGAAGTGTAGTAGTAGTTATGATGACAAAATAGATGAAACCGTTTCCTAGATTGGTGTCAAACTTTATTCCAATTCTCTATCAGTATTCGTAATGTTTATCTAAGTCTTCAATTTCAGAAAATCTCTCTGCACTTAAATCCTTGTGATAATATAATTAATCAAAATTCCATTTAATCTATTGGATATTCTATATTTTCATTGTCAAAATATGGAACGGTAGGTGGAGAGTTTTAAGTACGAATTTCATTACTGGAATATCTTTTGTGTGTGGGAATCGTGCCCTCGTGCCATTTAAATCTTGGATAGATTTTCTCTTTATCTTTTTCCAACCAAAGCTACATCCTAAAACCAACTGTAATATGAATGAATGACATGAAACATTGTTTATAAGTGGCTGTGTGTAAATCTCAAACTTCATTCTGGAGATGATTTACCCAGTCTGACATTCAGGGTGGAACTGAAAGTCTGACTTCGTTTGTGACGACAAACATGAGTCCTTGGGTCTTATGCATAGACTTATATGTGTCTAATGTATCAACAACCTCCTCAAGCAACTAATCCTACTCAACACATGTAGCATAAAAAAATTGTTCAGAGGACTTATGAACGCAATTGTTCCCCAAGAAGTGAAAGTATAAGGTTCATATACGCAATCATAGTGCGGTTGGTTTGTAGGTTGCTTTTGATTTCTTTTTCAAAATTCATCCCAATAAATCAACTGAGAGTAGTCTTACATACTTTAATAGAATATAAATCGGAGAAAGTGCTATCACAGGAAGACACACACTACACTAGCAGACAAATATGATACATAATACATTCACATCGAGACTTTGTTCACAGTTTCACAATATAAAAAGCAACACTCGAATTACTGACTGTGCTATATTGACTGACGTCATGCATGATGGACTAAAAAATACGTATTATTTCATATACCACTTATATTGATCGTCACACTCGCACGCTACATTTTCGCAATAAATTCATTTGTTTGTGGTATAGGGATTTGATAAAGAGTTCATTTCAAGAGGAGAAAGCAGGTGCATTCATGCAGTGTGGATTTTGAAATCGTACATTTTTATTCTTTAGATCATGAATCCTTCCAATTTTCTTTTAGTACTAAACCAAACAGTAAATACACTCATTCATGCATTCTTGTGAAAATTGGAAAAATTGGGCAGGATTACCTACTTTACTTTATATATGCGGATAATAGTACAAGTATAAAAAGAATCCTGTCAAATTGTGAAGCTTATATTCACGGTTAAAGTTGCTTTCTACAAAAGCTCACTGTTGAATTTACAACTATTTTTTATTTATGTTTTGAGACTAATGAAACAAGTGAAACATCTAACCCAAGTAAAGGTAAACATTTGGGGAAAAAGTAAGAGAAAGGAGAATGTATGAGATACATCTGTATCCACATGTAATGTACCTATATAAATCCCTGTATAAGATTCGAATCACTCATAATTCTGTACGTATCGTACATTATCCTTCCTTATTGCCCTTGCTTTCCCACTCCTGTTTACTTTTCTCTACCTATCCGAGAAAGCCATAATACTGGTCGTGCTACAATTTACAATGTACTTTCTAGGTAAAAAAACTATACTTTTAGAGGTAAAGTTGAGTGGAAGTTGAAGATGGTCTGAATAAAGAAAGAAAAGACCACTAGACACGATGAGATTTCTAGTGAATACAATCTTGTAACTTTGAAACTATTTCTACATAGATGTTGCGTGTATAGCTTCTGACCTCTGGCCTTATGGCCTACCTTGTGTAGCAAAGAAGTAATATTCTAACTTTTTAATGCAACAGGGATCGTGACCACAACAAGGGTAACTCACGCCACTCCAGCAGCTGCTTTTGGTCACAGTGCTCATAGGGATTGGGAATGTGATACAAAAATCCCAGAAAGTGAAAGGAATAAAGGATGTAAAGATCTGGCTAGGCAACTGGTTGAAGATGAACCGGGCAGAAATATAAATGTAAATCCCATTGACATGATATCACGTAACCCTTTCTTAACACTAGACTAGAGACCATCTATCTTTACCTTCCTTTAACCTTCCTGACTTATTTCCTTCCGTTACAATGAATACAAATGCAACGGAGGATGGATTGCACCTTACATAACCTAATAGAATAAACTCCAGCTGTGGTATTTTATTTCTAGGTGATTTTGGGAGGAGGGGAGCAGGTATTTCGAGCTAAAGTCAACGAAAGCACTGCTTGTCTCCGAGGTGATGGACAAGACTTGGTTTGGACATGGATGCAATTCCAGAGGGCTCAAGGACGCAAATATCGATATGTGAGAAACAAGGATCAGCTTTTCGATGACGGTCTTGTTGAATCTACTGACTATCTTTTAGGTAAGAATAAAATACCGTCCGATTTTATTCCTTCCAACTTCCAATCCTACACCGTCATATTGCTTCCGTCATCATTTTTTGCTTATCTTTAATGGGACTACAGAATATAACTTATATTCTATGTCCTCAGGGTTATTTAGTCATTATTACATTAAGTGTACACTCTCCTTTCTTAAGATAAGATTGAAAACGTCGAGTCGAGGTTAGAGACCCACTAATCCGTTTAAACTCCTCTAAGATTAAATTAAGACTGTAATTAAGTACACCAAGTATGTATACCAAGTTGCATCTTTAGATCTTAGTGCTTAAGTAATCTATTTCAAAGCCTTGCAGGCACTTCGTTCGTGGAAGCTATATTTTAGACAGAACGGATCTTTTAAGGAACTAAAGAGGAATTCAATTCTTGTCCATAGGATCATATTTTATTTTCATCGACCTATGGTTTCAAGATTTGTTGCTTATACAATTGTACAAAAGAAATACTTACTGCAGAAGAGGCCGTATTACATTTTTGTAATTATTAAGAAGGTTGTATAATATTTCATTACGAGAGCATCTAATTAGATGATTGAATCTGGGAAATTATGCTTCTATAAAACCTACGTTACGTAGATTTGTACTAGAGACAATTCTACGTCGAAGAGAAAGAACAATTAAAGATTAAGTGAGTGAGCGTTAATCATAAATATGACCTGTGTGTACATTCTTAGTGTTTGATGTCTACAATCTGAATCACATGTGAAGAAAATGAGAAAAAGTCCCTACATCCAAGTTAGTAGTAGACCATGTTAGGGACTTATGGAAAGCAAAGTTGTCGTTCACGAAAGGCAATAAGCCAGCGGCGTCTCTTATCATCACTTTTCCTAGGTTTCCCAGAAAGGATTATTGCAGCTTTAACGAAGTCTATTACTGTTATTTAGTTGCATTTGGAGACAGTCCTTAACCTTGGATTTGATGTTTATGTTATATAGAGAAGGTAGACTTTCTCTTACAATTAACAATTTTCCTTTGGTGAGATAAATCGCAGACTCTTTGCCTAGGACACGAGCAACTGACGAAAAACCGATTAATGGCTCGTTTTGGCAAACTAAATCCTTACCTTTTTTCAGCTGATTCATGTCCCTGTCTTAACGCCCTTTTTTATCGAGAGTTGCTGTAGGAAAAATTGCAGATTTCCTACTCTACTCAATCGTTTGAGTCCATTTAATCTCATACTAGAACTAGAAGTACTTCTCTTCAAAGAAATCTTAGGCAACACATTTACTTTACCCAGGACAAAACATTTTCTTAGCTAATGTGATTGACAAAGTAAAGCTAGAGATTAATACCTAAGGTTTGTGGTTTCCTGAATCGTTTCAAACATTTGGAAATAGTTTGCAGTTTACAGCAATCGCAGTACGATTCAAAATTAGTCGTACTATAATTGCAAACAATCATTGTAAATATTTAGAGTTATTCTGTATGGCTATTTATTTCACTGATGGTTACAAATTTTACGAATGTGCAGGTCTATTTGCACCTAGTCATATCCCATATGACAAGGATCGAAACACAGGAACATTGGGACAGCCAAGCTTGGAAGAAATGACCGAACAAGCCATAAGAGTCCTGAGTAAAAATCCCAAAGGATTTGTTTTGATTGTAGGTATAAGATACTTATATTGATACAGATGTATTTCGACCTTAACTTATCAACTGTTTTCGTACAAATGGCAATGATCAAATTGAAGTGAAGGACAATTTTTGCTTCTAGGTTGAAGGTGGAAGGATTGACCACGCACATCATGATAACGTTGCGAAAATAGCATTAGAGGAAGTTGTTGCTTTTGAAAAGGCAATTGAAAAAGGAAAGAACATGACAAAAGAAGAAGATACGGTGATTGTGGTTACAGCAGATCATTCTCATTCAATGGCCATGAATGGATACCCCAAACGTGGAAACCCAATTGAAGGTTTGCCTATTTATTCCAGAGTACATTTTCTTATGTAGGATTTCTACACAAGTTAAAATTATGCTAAATTTCCTAGCATTCAATTTGTGGCTGTAAAGTTGTAATGTATTGTTAAACGATGCGCGATTTGGTATTTTCATCTTAGTCTTAAATAATATTTATTTAATAAACCTCTATTTGGTTTGGAAAACACAGGAGTTGCAGAAGCCACGCCAGAAGGGTTTGCCTATCAAACTCTGTCATATATAAATGGACCCGGATACACATTCCACAGAATGACTAGCAGTGCACCCGGAACTAATTCAACTTTACAATCAAAAAATACATGGAGAGACCTCAATGACCTTGGGCAAAATTTAACAGAGCGATATCAAGTTCACCATGCAGGATACTGGATGGACTATGAAACCCACGGGGGTGAAGACGTTCCTGTTTATGCTACTGGTATTGCAGAAATATAATTTAATTTAATTCAAAACATCTTTTTATAAAATCAGTAATGGTGAGCTTCCGTAGTCATTTACCCCAAGGATAATTTTTCTGCATGACCTACAACCTACGAGCAAGTTTTAATCACGAACGGTTTTCAGTGCTGTAAAATCAGTTTGTTTGTGATTATAAATAAGCAGCGCGAAGACGCTTTACGGAATCTATACAGCGCGCTTTCACGATGTTTCAAAAAGATGTGCTTTTTAACATTGGGTGTTTATTGGGTGTTGTATGTATATTATCTTGTGGGGTATCAATTTTTATTCAAATGCAAATGTCATGTGTAAGTAAGCTGACCATTAATTACGTCAGTTTACTTTATGGGGTTTTCTTAGAAAGGTCAACATTCATTGTTTGTTGTAAAACTGTTCATCATTTGTCATTCTAATGTACTTTTATTTCCGCAGGACCTATGGGGCATTTATTTTATGGAGTTCATGAGCAAACACACGTTCCGTTTGCCGTTGCCTACTCCACTTGTATCGGACCTTATTTAAAGAACTGTCGACCCAAGGAAGCGGGCAACAACAATAACAAACCACCTCATGTACACAAACATGAAAAGAACTCAGCTAATTTAATTAATCTAAATTCATTTGTTATTACCACCGTCATTATTCTTCTTCCACTTGATGCAATATTAAGACAATTCTCTTCATCCTCCTCCTTTTAATTGTAGTTTTTACTAAACAAATTAATCATAAAACTTTGTGACTTATCCCAGGTGGAAATTACATATAGCCAATGTTTTACCTTGACAATAACTAACCTATCAATCATGAATGAAAGGCAAAGGCGCTACCTTGTACATGATAAACTACCTAAAAGGGTTTTGAAAATGTTAATGAAATTCCTTTTTTGTAGTATGTTAGGTAAATTGTACAAATTATTTAGTTTGTCCATTTCAAAGTATACTCTAAACATTTTATCTGTAATTTGCAATTTTTAACTTTAACCCTTCAAGAGCTTTTCTATCCTGATTCGAAATGTTGATTCATTTCGTGTTAACTTTATAAAAAGCTTGCTTATTTGTTCTTCGTGTCTCACATTTCTGAAAATTGTGTATTTTTCCCCAACATGTTCTTTGGGGTATGATAAAGTAAGTTTCACTCGTAGTGTGTATCATAGGTAATTAATAATTGACTCTGATGATGACCCATTTTGAAAAGACAAGACACACAGTCAACAGTATGTCGTGTATATATAATGTTAGTAAAGTAAAAGTGCATACTATATACTCTTGTATTGATTGTTTTAATTTTTCAAGTGCTAAATAGCATGGAATGAAGAGTTGATGGAAGGAATTTAAATTGGGTGATATATATGATACAGAAATAAATTATAATTCAACCATCAAACCAAAGGAAATGTTTTCTCATTTGGTATAAATTGGGATTTTACAACATTCATCTTTCAGTGTACAACTTTATTATTAAAATACATCAAGAGAAAAAGGGGAAAGTGTAAGTGGGGAAAGTAAGTAAGCATTTACTGCAGTCTTGATACAAAATCTCTTGTGGCTTGTGGTCTCGATTCGATGGAAAATGAGTTGAATGTGAGACGCAGTCATTTCATAATGTGCACAACTAACAAATGGGACTCCTGAGGCAGTTACCAGTGTGTCCTAGTCCTATCACCTACACTATTCATAATGTTACTTAAACAACTTTCTCCTCCTGTTTTCATACTCAATGAGAATGATTCTATCATCAGAGCATGAGACTTTTTTTTATTTTATAATCTACATTTTCAGAGATAATAATAATATCTGCTCATGTAGACAAGTTTCTTTTTTTAAACAAGGAGATTTCATACCGGAGGCAAATTAACATTGCGATTTCACATAACAAACGTAAGAGACAGACAAAGGCTGAAAGAGAGAGAGAGAGAGGAAAGTTTTATCAGTTTTCTCCACAAATTTTACTACCACTGACATTTTAAAAGGTCTAGGAAATGACTAATCGACATTCTGGTTGAGACATTCACAAACTCAAATGCATATTTTACTATTTACATATAACTAGAAAGAGTTTTTTTTTTGAAAGTAGCTGATGGCATTCACCTTCATATATTTGTTTTATGATGGAGATAAAACTTGTTGTCGTAATGAGCCTATTAATTTTATGCCTTGATACACATCGTTCATTTAGTTATTTTCAGCTTGTTACTTTACAGAAGTTGGAGTAGAATTTTGTGAAATTCTACTCCCCATAATCCCTGGACGTCTATTAAATCCGTGGTTTACTTATAATATATTCATTCTTTAGACTCAGCTTACATTTCTACCATGACGAACCGATCAAGCATGATACTTGTAAGAACTTCGAGTAGGGTAACTTTAACTACCTTAGTTAAACTCAATATCATTTGCATACTCATTATCATCATGGACCATGTGGCTTTTATGGCATATTTATGACTGAAGCACATGTTCACCACATTACCATTTACTTGATTGACTAATCGTAACTATTATCAACTATTTAGGTTTCTTAAAAGCGTAAGGTAGAAAGTGGAAGCTTTTCATATAATATATAAGAACAGGGAACAGCTTAAGTTACATTTAGAATATCAAGATATGTGTAATCTGCCAATGCTGTATTATTTAAAGAATTTATAATTCTCTTTACTTGTTTTAAATGTCAAGTTTAAGATATTTATAAATGTACTCAAATCCCTCAATTTATTATTGATGTTCTATGCATAATCTACAACACTAAGTCAAAATCGTTACTTTAAAAGCTACAAAATCTCTATTTAGCTTGCCAAAAGCTATCTTCGATTAGGTAAACAATAATTAGATTATGACGTGTATAGAAACGTGAGATATTATGTGAAATTTTACAAATATAAAGTTTACCAAATATATACACCAGACCAAAAGATACAACCTCCGGACATTAGTAAAATATCACATTTTAATTTAATTATTTACAGTAATAAAACAAAACAGGATTTTGTTGCTGAGTTTTTATCTCTCTTCTCATTAATGATAATAAGGGTAACTGGATATAAAGCTTGTGAAGTTTTTAAGCATAATCGTTTTGTCCAGATCAAGAAGAAGATCGAATTCTATATATATGATTTTCATGCATTTACATAAATATCTAAAATGCTAGAGTATACAAGAATAACCTTTTCCATGATATATTCGGTGTAAATCCTCCCCATGCTGGAAATATAGTATTCATTACGATGGAAAAATACACATTTGGTAATGATGAAGAACCCCATACAACTTGAATCTCAATTCATCTATGTTCAGTATGCTAAAATAGTTAGAAAAGTAAACAACTAACCAATTCTATTCCATCTTGCTACCTTCAAAACTCGAAAAGTTTCCTGAATGTTTTCATAAAATATATTGATTCTTTGAAAAGGGCAAAAAATAAATTGAACTTTGAATAGGCACAATGAATAGAAGTTGCCTCACCTTGAAACACAAAGGGTCTTGGGGTCCAAGTTTAATCACCAGTTGTTATGAAAAGGTTTCATGCTATTCTCAAGCAAATTGAACCGTGTTCGAAGATCGAGATTGAGAGTTGTAAAAGTAAATGGATTCTTTGATCAGCTCATCAAATGCTTATGGTTGGTTTAAATTTAAGAACAAATCGTGAAGATGCCCCACTGATGAAAACGATGAAAGAGTTGAAAAGAACTCTCTGATGTTGATTAAATGTTTCCTCCATCCCCTACCCTCTCCCTGATTCCTATCTGACGGAGGTAATTTTAGGCACTCAGGACATCACAGTAAGTCAAGCCAAGCCAGTCAGTCAGTCAAGTAAATAGAGAAATAGGATCGTGAGAGAAAGTAAAAGTAAGATGAAGATTCGGCTTGAAAGAAATCCTTAGAAATCTGATTACACAAGCACCCTCTCACCCAACCAACGAACCAAGTATTTAGATTGAAAGTATACACCACATAGTCAGTCCATTTTTATTACGATACATCCAGGCTAATATAATACAACCTCCTCCAGCAATACATCCATCCAGGTAAAGGGAGAGAGAGAGAGACCCACATGAGAATGGTAAAGAAAAAGTAGTCAGTCGTTCCTTTTTTTACTTTCTTTTAGCTCTCCTTCTATTCTACATAGATAGTAAGTAAAAGGTAGGAAGAAGGAGTATTATTATTATTATTATAGACCCAAGAGACAAAAACGTTCAAAAGCTTAGAGTGAAGTAAAATTTCCAACAAGGTTAGCTAAGCTAAAAATGAGATGACATGAAAGGCTTTGATATTTATGTGTATAAGACGTTTTGCGTATAAAATTGAAGAGTAGACTTAAGAAAGCAGTTGTGAATCTCCCAGAGATTAGAGAGTTTAAGCTAAAATTCAGTTCAGGTGGCGTCATTAGTTTTAGTTTAGAATTTCCCTGCATTAACCCCCTGGTAGTGCCGTTTTCTAGATCAAAGGTGAAGAGATAAGGAAAGTATAAGCTTTTTATTTTCAGATGAAGTCCCGAAGCAAGGCATGAAATGATACTGATGAAGGAATGATAAACTATAAAGAGTTATAAAGATGAACATATTATTATAGTATGTAATATCTATTAGTCGTTTAGTTCAGTTGGTAAACAGGAGTTCTTTAACCAGTCCAGGTTGCATGTACAAGACATGCACATTTAGGCCACAAGTACTGACTGAATGAATGACTCTTATGTTAAAACGCCATAAGGAATAACTCATGATCACATTGAGAAGAGTGAAAAGGGTACAAAACCCATACATCCGTCCTCGTCTGTCTAACGGTAAAGAGAAAATTCAGAGAGAAAGCCAGGGAGCAAAAGGAAAAAGTTAGCTACTATTCAAAATTGCTGGCTCTCTTTTCTGTGGTAGTGCCAAGAGCACATATCCATCCATCTGTATGTACGTACTTGCGCCGGTCGTCAGGCTCAGGGTAGACAGTCTTTCTACTAGTAGGGAAATTGCAATCGAAACTTTTGAAGATGTGACTAAAGGGAAAGCAGTGGTGCTGACTGAGTGCTGAGTACTAGTCGATCACAACTCACAACGTTGGAAAGGTGTACACGAGCGTTCTTGTGTGACTGGGAACAACACTTGTACACAATTCTCACAGAATTATTACCCCTTTCAATACATGACAAGAGTAACTGTTGACGTAAACTCTGGGACAAGGTCTGGTTAGTGTACAAAAGCAACCTCTTCTAACATTGTAACGAAACCAGCAAAGTACTTTTGTTTCGAGTGTCAAACACACAGTTTGACACTTGTGTCAGTTCTATCCCCCACACAGCCGTTTCAATAGATAAGACAACAACAACAGGTCGTCCATCTAAGACATACCTGTTTAGCATCAATCTACCGGAACTATTTATTTACAGCCTTTCATTTCACTTACATTTCGACGTGAGTTATACCGTCTTGCCCCAACCGTTTCCTACCCGTCCGACCCAATTACCATATTTTACCTTCTTCAACCTTTCTCGTTTTAAAGTCTATTTCATGCATTCCTCCGACCTTTGATTCAACGATCAAATAAAAGTCAAAATAACTTCCAAATCATTAAATTTCGGAAAAAATCTTAACGTCTTGTACCTAGCGACAAACCACTTTCAAAGAAAGATAAAAAAATAGTTTTATTAGAAATTGAAAAATTGCTACTCGTACCTTTAAATTACTCGTTGTATAAACTAACCAGACTTCAGTAAATCGATTTAAAGATGACTCAAAAATAATTTTCCAACTG
>JAQFYJ010000511.1:0-12867 GCA_034694685.1 Isotoma anglicana | reverse complement strand
ATTAAATAAAAATTATTACTTTTCTGTAAAATTTCCCCTTTTTTCATCCCCCCGTTTACATTATTTTTCATGACTTTTAAAGCAATTCGCAGAATGGACTGTTGGCTGGTAATCAAGAATATGAATGAATATTACACACCTACTACCTAGTATATAAATTTTCTCTTTAAAAGACTTGCTAGCTCTCTCAAGACTATCTTTTTCTCGAAAAGAAATCCGCCGCTTTTAAAAGGTACTTAATATCACGGATGTACTTTGAAAAGGTGCAGGATGAAATGATAACTGCTTTTCAAAATGTCATCAGTTCAATGCACCACCAAACCACTGTTTGTTAAAGTGAAATTAGATCCTATTCTTTGGAGAGAACAGATGTATGCAATTTAGAGAGGAGAGGTATGGGAAGATAATAATAATACAAGTAATTTTTCCTTCTTTGAGAAAGATGACTTACGGAAGGACTCGGAGCGAACGCAGATGAAACCATAGCTGAGTTTCATGTCGATGAAGCAATTTTTCAAATAAAATGCAAAGACCGACGATCCCACTTTCATGAGATGAGATCTCATGAAGACGGAAGAAATATCGGGTGTACAGCGCACGGAAGGTAAAGTATAATGGCTCCGGTTCATCATAAACGTAGCATAAAGGTGCAACTGTTACAGGCCAATGATATTATATATTAAGTCATAAAACTATATTTATCAGGAGTAATTACTCCCCATTTCTTTTATCTCTTTCCCACTTCCCACTTTTCCCAACTGTCTAAGAAATTATTGCTAAAAGCCTTTGAAATGGCGAGTCAAAAAGAATTATTTTATTTACAAGTAAAAGCATCCGTCTAGTGTCTAAAAAAGAGAAAAGCAACTCAGACGTTTTTTTCTTAAAGATTCAACTGAAAAAATCTATTCGGTTAGTTCATAAAAGATTAAGAAATACACTCAATCATTTACAGCATTATGACTGAATACAAATTAAAAGAGAAAAACTTAACTGGTTTCACACTTCTCACTTATCCAATCTTAAACAAATGACATTACCTCTGAAATAGAAACCATTTCAATTTATTTGCTGTTTGTATAAATACTCAAATAGAATCTTAACCAAAGAGCAATCTGTCTCTAAAGGGAAGATGTTTCCATACATTTAATTGCTCTTTTGTTTGTTAGCAAGCAATAAATGTCGATAGTCTATTATATTGCAAGAAGCGAAAGTGTGCGTTGGAGGCTTTTACATTCTGAAACTAATAGTTTTCTTAGTACAAAGTACTTTAGCAAGAGACTTTAACAATTCAGTAGGGATCCAAACAGTGATTTAAGGTAGGAATAGAGAAAGTCAAAAAAGAAAGCCTTAAAAGTAAATTGTTTGATTTTATCGAAAAGTCTCTCTTATGATGATACTTTGTAAGAAGAGAGAAAAAGAAAGTAGAGTAAAAAGAGTGGGTGAAAAGAGAACTTTGTACATAAGTTTCTCTCTTACCATACATGGTGAACCCATGAAAAGGCACAATTCCGTTCGGAGGATAAATGACCGATCCTTCTTTCTGACTTCCTTTCCCTCTCACATTGGCCGTTAATGGCCTTTTATTACTTCTTTCAAACAAGTCCAATAAGGTCACATCTCGATTAAAGCAAAGGAGAACTTGATACAAAGAGTCTTCAAAGACGAAATACTGATCGTCGTTCGCCGCTGTGAGTTGCACGTCCTGAAAATAAAAAAAACGATAAATATATTGGATCATATTTTAGGAAAATATTAAAGAAAAAAAAGACGACCGTAACACGTCTAGTGCGACCAATTTTTTGTACTACAAATCTGCAATGATCAATCATTTTAAAAGACACATCATCATATTGAAGAAACTATTATAGCCCTCTTATCACTCTTACTTTTCTATTTATCAAAAGCAAATAAAAAATGGCTTTCTATCATCATTCTGCTTATCAGGAAAATATTATAAAATATGTGTTGACTTTACATGTGAATTTACATAACCGACTTGCTACACCATGTTGGATCATTTCTCTTGCTATGAAGAAAAGATACTCGATGCTACCAAACTCCCGATTGCCTATTAATGCCTATAACTAAAGTAAAGTTCAAACTGGAGGTTGAATATTATTATAAAATATTACTTTAATATTCCTACTTGTACATCGGAGAATTATTTATATAATTTGGGTTCAATTTAGACACGAGTTTAAAGTACTCAACTGACATTTCAAGCCGTTACTCAGCAATAATTTTGCACCTTACTGGCTGGGTATTTGGATGGTGGAATGGATGATGTTGTCATTGAATTTGTAATTAGAAAAGCCACAAAACATTAACTTGTAAAAGCTTCATGAATTTAGATCATTAGTTTATTCCCTTTGGTGGCCTGGCTTTGGCTTGGCTTAGCTGCTAAGTGTAAAGTAAAATGCACCTTTACATGAATCACATATCATTTAATGCCTGTTTTCACCTCCGTGTGCTGTAAAAATATTTCCGTTGTCTACAATTGTATTGCATTTCCGTACCAGCCTATTTCTACTTGTGCATTCTCAAGGTTTATACCACAGCGTCACGATCATCCTATTTTGAAAATGTTACACGCAAGCAAGCCAACCCTTGCAATTGCAACAACAGCGGAAGCTAAATCAATATAATATACAACACTCTTGTGTAAACGTTACACATTCAACCACAGGATATTTCTACAAAAACATCAAAGAGTTAAAAACATGAAACTTTTGAAAACATTCAAGAGTATTCAGAAAGTGAAAGAAGCGAACCAGACCAGACCAGATCAGCGTTTGGTCATTTAATTACGATATTATGATACCTTTTTATATAATAAAGAGATTCATCTAGTAAAAATACTCCTACATGCACATCTAACTAATAAGGGCTGTCTAAAAATTGATTTTCGGTACAATAATCACCAAAGCAATTGCGTCAGTGTGACCAACTAAAACCTAGAATGTATGATGTGAATTTTTAATAACAACTTCTATTGCTTGGAAAAACTTCTATTGCTGTGTGATTTATATGGTCTCGTTGAATGGGACACAAACAAACAGTAGATATACGGTGGTGTGGTGAATATACTTCAGTCAGACCATTCCACCGGTTTGACTTCACCAGAGAGTGACCATTCATTGGAAAAATATTTTCCACAGGACTTGTTTTAGGTAAATAAGTTCAATTCCATAACGTTAAATTGGACGGACTTCATAGATTCACACGTAATATTTGACGCCGTACAAGTAGTTATGTTATAACACCCTAAACTTTTATTTTGTATGCTTCGCACACAAACGATATTTTCTCCAAGCTAAGATGTATATTCCTTTGTGACTTTATCATTCCCTGGTATTCTGTAAAGAAAGGTGTTCATTATACTTTGTTTAGGTTCCCTTTCTGCCGAAAAGTTTTCTCTCCTCCCGGGGATAAAATAAATGAGAAGTTCCATCCACCCAAGGAACAAGATGATCACATTTGTACTTATTGAATATGAAAGTTTTATACTGTGTGTATTGTATGTCTAAGGGCTTAAGGAGAAAGCGTGCCATGCCATGTCAGCCAAGGGGGAGGACGGAACAATAAACTTGTTCTCTTCTCCAATGTGTACAAATGATATCTGACCTAAATTTGAAAGATTTGGAGGAAGTGAAGAAGACCTGTGCCAAGCCAAATGAGAGTGTAAGGTACTTATGTACCAACCACTGTAATTTTAAGGAAAGTTAAGACAAAAGGAAGTAGGAGGAATTAAGGAAGTGACTACTTTTAATAATTAAGAGTCGATAGTCAAAACTAGTGTCAAAGCCAGGCCAAAAGAATGATCATTATTACATCCCCAAACTCTCATTAAATCTGTTCAATGGTCCATTCTCTAAGTTTGAATTGAACTCATTCATCTTGAAGAAATGAGTCTGAAGAGGTTAATCGTTTTCCGGAAGATAAGTCATTATATAATAGATAGAGGAGTAGAAGAGAAATAAACTTTGAAGTAGTTTGAGTTCTCGGGACAAGACTCACCTTTAAAATAAGACGATCAATCAGAAGGTCGGATTTTATCACGGCTTGCCTCAGCTCCTGATAGTATTCTACGTGCTGGAACAAAAAGACATAATGAACTCAATCTACCGTATAGAAAATAATAAAGTACCCACTGGGATTAGAGACATTAAATCCCTTTTATTATTGTAGCACACAGGTGGCTGGCAATTTATCTTCAGAGTCTGTAGAAAATACAGTGGGAAACAATCGATCAAGATAGGGTCAGTCAGTCAGTCAGTCAGTGGTGGTCTGGTCGGTTGACACTGCTGCCGATATTAAGTTATTTCATGCATACATGATTATTTTGCTCTGTGGAAGATTCCAAAGTTAACGATGCATACTAAAATCTTCATGAAATCCTTCAATCTCATTTATAATTAGGTATTTGTATGACAAGCCACGAAGGAACTGATCTGATAATACAATACATCCAAGTTCCACCTACATTAAATGTAATATCTCCAAGGTTTGGATTAATAACAATGGATATTATTTAATTGGCTGGGAGAAAGCAAATCACAAGAGTGTATTATCTTTAATATGATACAAACTCGTGGGAGTAATTCTCTCCAGGCTTGTTTTACGATGAATTTTAGCTATGTTTTATACACAATTATGTTGCATATGATAAAGAATTTAAGCAGAATGAATAAAATAATTTTAATGACTGTATATGCATGAAATCTCTTCAAGTGTAGCTATAATGTCTCTGTCGTTAATTTGGTCCTGACTATATCAAATTCGATATGGTCTAGCTTATACGACCACAAATCCATTTGTATAACAAAAAATAATGAACTTTTAGGGACCTCGAAGTCAAAAGTATTTTTAGTATTCTAGGAAGAAAAAGTCATCATCCTGACAAGTGAGGTGAAGAAAGTCTTTATCTGTGTTTTTAAGGATTGAGCTAAATGTGAAAAAGTCCATTTGGCAACTGTACCCGTAAGGATTTTATTTAAAGAGACAGAAAATGTAGTTGTAAAATGCAGAAAAGTACCCGGAAAAGTACCTAGTAAAAGAGTATATAATATTATATGTATACTTTATAAAGATTGTGATAGTAGGTTAAGTCCGGGTTAGATTTCGATAAAAATTTGCCAAATCGACTACAACCTTTTTTGAGAGTCGTGTTAAGTGGAAACTAATACAAACTCGAGCCACTCAACTTGTGTCCAGACTAACCTCGCGTGAGTACTTACTTATAAGTATTGAGACTAACCTCTTTAGTTACATGAGATCCCAGGATGTGTTGGTACAGTTTTGCACGGAGGGCTGTAGGGCAGCCTTTTTTCAACAACTCTTGAGCAACTGGAGCCAAACTCTTGGAGTCAACTTCAACAAAACCACAAATTAATTTAGGCATTATACATACATAGGAGTTGGCAACCTGTGTGGTATACCTATCTAATCTACAGTTACTTATTCTCTTTCACACAGGTATATTATAAAAAATAATCCTCTGTCCGTCTAGACTACACAAGTTGTCAATAGCACTATTTCCTCATTAGATGCATCTCACTTAAAAACCTCACACACAGCTTTTTCCCTACGATACTTTCTCTTCCTTACTTCCCGTTTTCAGCCTTTACTCAAGACTCAAGACAAAAATGTTGGGGTTTTATCCTGTATGTAGGTTACTGTGGGCCATACTGCTAGTACCGATGGCACGGAATGTTAGTTTAGGCTATTCTATATTTTTCCAGAATCTTATTTATCTTAAAGCCAATTAAAAGCAACTTTTGAAAAAGTATTTATTTAAATTGCAATTTTACAAATTATTCGTTTAATCAAATCATTAAAATTGATGCATGAAAACAAGTAAAATCTTTTATACTTTGTGAAATTTGTAAAAATTTCAAAATATTAAACAGAAGTATTTTTAAAGCATTGTAACGTAACCCATAATGGTTTAAATGGTTTTATACATCATATTTTTAGATTGCATCATACCGCTGACCTTTGTCAACAGTCAGGATTCTGTATCAATTGTCCATTTTTCAATTCCCCTTTAAAAGCCATTTTATCTCTGTTCAAACAAAAACATTTCCAAGCCAATTGTACTGAACAGAATGCTAAATATAACTTCTCTTTAGAATTTCACTCAGTCAGTCCTAAAGTTCACTTTACTTTCACTATCTTCTTCCCCCTTTTACTCTGAATTCCGTTTCAAATTGTAAATTGTAAATCGAATAAAAGAAAAGGGTCAACGCACGGATTCCTGTCTTTACAATAAATACGTACAAGTAGTGCATTTTAAAAATTGACTCTGACTCTCTTCCACTCTTCCTTCTTACTTTAGACATATATAAAATATTTTAAGTATAAACCTACGGAATAGAACTTAATTCGAAATGGTATAGAGAGGTTTATTTCAAAAGAAAATCTTGGATTAAAGCATTAGAGCTGCTGCCACACTCTTTAGAAAGCAAGGAGTGAGTTCTATATACACCTCGTTGATAAAGGAGAGTCAGTCTAATATATAAAATAAAGGATAAGAAAAAAGGCTTAAGAAGAAAAGACGTATTTTACTTGAGAGTAGGAAGTTGTGCCTATTTATTGTCAAAAAAAGGAGAAAGAAATACAGATAAGTTTAGATGGAATACGTGAGATCGAATTTGATTTGGCGAAGGAAACGGCCACACGATCGGGAAGAAGACTGACTGATTCTATCACACTTCACTGGAGGAAACATAAAAAAGTTAAAGGGAGACGAATAGAGCTATTAAATAGGGTTAACTTGGAGCGTGAAACGGTGGCAAAATCCTTTCGATCTCTCAAATCCATTTTATGCCATTGTATATATATCTCTCTCTCTTCTTCCTTTCATACAAAACATAGAATATGTACTATTATCTTTAGCTAAAAAAACCTACACATTCATTCATTCATAATAGACAAGTATTTCTTTACCGATTTCACCGAGCTTTGTCCGTTGAATGTGAATCAGTTTTGGAAGGCCGGCACTCACGTAACTTTCTCCGTCAGAATCCAAATGCCTGATCAGACCGTAGTGGGCTTCTCCTGTTGTTAAGTCTCCAAACAGGCATTTCTGTGCATAATAATATCACATATTGTTCACAATCTACATTGGATGCTTGAAATTCTAACAATGTACGTAGGTTGGTTGCTACTATTATGATTATTTTTACGCAATGTATCATCATCATTTTAGCATCATATTGTTATTTTTTATGACATAACCGAATAAAATGGTAAAGGAACTTCCTTTTATAGCAATTTGCTTTCTTTAAGTCACAAGTGGTGTACTAAGAATTACAATAAAAACAGAATCCTAGCTTCCTTTGTAGGTTTGAAGTTCTACTATAATCATTTATTTTTTATGGATTGAAACGTGAGTAGAATTCGAAATTTTAATTTGAAAGGAAAATACTGGGAAGGCTGCGAGTCCAGTCGACAATTTCCGTTCGGTTGATGGTTTTCGTCAGGACGAGCTTTTTCGTCCAGATGAGTAAAGTCTTAATGATTAATTTGATTTAAAAAAACAAATTTACCATTTTAATCTTAAACGCAATAAATCCTTCATACATTTTTAACTATGTTTTTAGTTTCAAAACAAAAGTTTCAATAATTAAAAATGAATTAAGGGCGAATTTGTTGAAGTATAAAAATGGAAACCTCAGCTGAGATTTACTACGCCTAAAATATTTAGAGTACTGTAAGTAAATTCTCTGAAGTAAACAGTGTTAGCTTTGTAACTTGCTTACCAACTCTCTCAGAGGTTTAACCTTTATGGGAATTGATGCCAGGGAGCTCCATAGTTTTTCCGAGCTGGAATGAAATCAAAAGAAACTCATCTGGTAGGACTTAATTCAATTTTTTATTTAGTTTCTAAGTTTGTCTAAGATAATTAGATTTTTTACCCATTCAAGTTGTAATTAGGACTTGAAATCTGAAGTATACAGTCCAGAAAGTCCTTCGGAGAGTACACTGGCTTGAAACGACTCAGATCTACGGGGGAGGAAATTAGATAGAACACTGACCTATATTTTCTCTTGTATACGGAGAACTTTACATTGTGTAATTTGGACTACTTTTGCACGTACTTTTAAAGAATTTTAGAGAAAAGTTGAAGGATATAGAAAGAAATTCAAAGCTGTAAATAATTGACAGACAAAATACGAATAAATATGTACTTAATAACAAAAAAGAATTTTTTCTCACATGCTTTCTCCTTATCCTTTATAACTTCCGGTTACCATAAAAAATGTATTAAGAAATTTAATCTACTTAAAAATTTCTTTATGGAGCTTGTTTACTAACCAGAGATTATTAAACTAGCCCCATGTGGAGTTTTTACTCTATTAACGCATGAAATGTCTAATAAAGTTTACTATGTACTGCGTTAAGGCGCTTAAAAAGCGTTTCCTATTTATCCAACAGTTCTTTTCTCTAATCAATATAAATTTATAATAGCGTGACGAGTTCATATAAAAAATAGAGATGAAGGATTGACCTTAAAAATGATGGGGTGAGGAACTAACAAATAAAAGTAGGAATAAAGGTCAAAGTATTTTGTAGTAAAAGTAAAAGCCTATAGAACTTACCTACATCCCATTGACTAAATTCCGTCCAGTTTTCTTCAACGCTTTCCTGTTCAGAGTTAAGTCTTCCTCGAGCTAAAGGAGCTCCTATGTTATTTGCCATTGAGATTATGGACTTCCAAATCCTAGCCTCCCATGCTTCCTAAATTTCATTTTAACATAATTTGCCATAATAGTATTAATTTCAAATGGCTAAGTTGATGAAAGTCAACATGTAAATTTATAATTGGGCATCTTACATTGAAAATACATAGGTTTAATATAATATAAAGCTCTGACTGAACAAAATATAAACGATAGGGCAGTTTCCCATCATCAATAATAAACTAAGGCAAGTCCAAGTGAGTGCAAACATTTCGTAGATATCTCCAAATACCATGAAATTTATTTTACTGCTTGCTTGGATAAAGTTGGATTATTGACACAGACATTAATAGATACGTTAAGTACCATCGCAGTCAGTCTTTGAGCTTAAAAGGCTTTGGAAGGGACCATTCATTTATCACTTGTGAGTTTTGCAAAAAGAAAAGGCCTGGACAATTTCAAAGAACTTTTTAAAATGAGGAGAAAGAGATAAATTGGCCAAATGTTTTATGGATGATTCTAAAGGCACGTGAGTAGAATCACCAGAAGAATTATCCTTCTGTCTCTTCAAATTATACTGACAATCAACTCCATTAGCAACTTTGCACATCCCAATCACATCGTTAATATATATGATCATTGATCTCTTCTACATTTCTCATTGAAATTCAACAAATAAAATCATCCAATCAACTCTTATTTTCCTAAAGGGCAAATTCAACCCATTAGTTAAATAGCTATTGTAATAATATGACTTTTGTCTACGAATTGAACCTATTATTGAGTTCATGACCTTTACAAACATTTCATCCTTTATAATCCTTAAGTTACGAGTTTGGAAAATATTCCTATTAATTTACTGCGTGGGCGATTTACAAAATTAAATATTGTACTTCAGAATGAACTACTTTACCGAAAAGTTTTAAGTTGTATAAATGTAATTATATATGGAATCTGGTAATTATATAAATGTAATTAAATGTAAATATTATGTTACACTTTATACAGGAGTAATTATCAATATGCTGTATCAAATTACTCATTATTATTGAGTTCATTAAAGTAGAACAAGCCCTGAGGGTAGGAGTTAAAGAGTAAAAGGAAAACTAGGCATTTGTGGAATTTTTCTGTGGTGTGGTGTGAATAAATATACCACAATTTTAATTAATTAATTTCTAAGTTGTGTATTACGCAATGGAACCTAAGGACCTCAAATAGTGACACACGCCACGCCACGCAAACAAAAAGGAGAAAAGTCAGTGACCTGTTTTTATGAAATATAATGTGAAATTGTTTTACACTTATTTTAAATTCCCTTTGAATCGTCTCCACTAAGTTTGATGTAAGTGGTGAGTAGGCAATCCCAAATGCTTTGTAGAAAGTAAAAGGATAAAGAATGTAAAACAATGTTTTTCTTGTTTCTCTCACCTGAAACTTTTTCATGTAGTCCAGAGGTTCGGAGCTGAAGGGCTTAAACCCAGAACATCTTTCCTTAAGCCAGTGATAAACCATGTTACGTAACTTTATGTCCAAACTTCCTCCCTTGATTTTCTCCAAGAGGGAATGCCGAAAGTCAACAACGGTCACTGTATCTGATGTAGCTGCTTTCTGCAAACAAATATTGCAAAGGGACTGTAATAATACTGGAAAGTTTGGAAAGAAAACATATTGCAAGAAGGAAAGTTGTGACAGACAATAGAAAATCGGGTTTCATCACAAATATGTCTTACAATCTTACATATCATAACATATGGTATCAGGTAACGTAATGTTAAGGTAACCAAGCGGAATTGTAAGGCTTAGTGGACGTTTACCATGGTATATATTAGGTGGTAAAGGTAAGCTAAAGATAACTATAACCTTACTTTAAAGGAAGTGATTTCCGTAACGTTTTAAATTTAATTTAAAGTCATTTATCTCTAAAACCTTTGCATACGATAGCAAAAAACTTCAAATACCTTATTACAATAGGGCTTTAGCAAAAATTTTTACTCAGTCAAAACTGAAAACAATTAGCATGGATTTATCTGATCAAAAAATTGTACGTTTCAGTTTTTTCCCCAAACTGATGCTAAATTTTTTTGAAACCAATAAAATATGTTAATTTTGATGCACGTCTACATCATCTCCGTTGTTTAAAATTTTCCTTAACTCTATCGTATTCCCACATCTTCCAAGAAAACGAAACACAAAAAAGCAAGAATAACATCATGTATCAAATATAAGTATGGATTATCTGTTTCATTCTTCTCATTCTTTGGCAATTCAATAAGCTCCAAAATCTAATAAAATTTCCAAACTATGAAAAACACCCTAGCGAAAAAAAAACTTTTTTCCTTTTTTGAGATATCCTTGTTTTTATACTAATAAGATCGATGACTTTTCCTATTCCTACTTTCTTTTATCTTATATGGCAAACTGATACAGACGAAGTTTGCAACTATAAAAACAGTTTTTCAACTTTCCCATCTAACCAGAAATGAAAGTGTGCTATCGATAAAACTCGTGTATTCCTTTCAGAGAAGAAACAGGTAACTTTGTGCAACATGTATTTGTATAATATTGTATGTCATCATCTGTCCATGTCTCTCACTTTCTCACTTTACGACTCAACTACCAAGATACGCTTTGCCTAAGACCTTCGAGTAAACAACCAACTACCAACTATATATTTTGAGATATTTTGAAACACTCGCTGGCATGAACTTACTATGAGCCAACTTGTATAATTCTATTCCACCCAACACCACAGTGTATATACCTATGTTTTGTTAGTTGTTGATGAAAGAAGTTCAAGCATGAGTAATTTCCCGAGAAGTTTCAAAGTGATAAAATAAAGTCATGATTGTAAAACCTCAAAGCTCTCGGGGTAATTCCCGATTCGACGTAAAAGCAATAGTAGAACGGAGAAACCAACCTCAGAGTTGACCCAACCTCAGGTTGAGTAGAGAAGAGTAAACATTTTGAATCACAAAAAAAAAACAATTTTTTACCTGCAGATCATGAAAGAAGGATTTATACTGTAGCCTTTGTGTAATATCTGAGGAGACTCTGGAGGCCAAAACATGCAGATTTACTTCTCGTGTTGCGCCTTCCATTTCTTATCGAGGATGATAAGGACATGTCACAAGTGTGGATAAGGGCACCTTACTTATCTCTCTTGGAGTAAAAGTAAAAAACACATACAAATCTTCTTATCTAGTCTAGACTATAAACTAGCACAGCATCTGCTGCTACTACTTTCACTTGAAGAATGCCTTGGCCCAGTGTAATGTAATGTAATGCAACGCTTAAGGCACAGACAGATTTACATGGTGTGCAAAAACGAGGATGAAGAACTATAAAGTAAATTTATACCGGTGGGTTGAAGGCTTAACTTATCTAAAAAAAAAGAATAAAATATTCTAAAAGATTTTTGGATTTTTCTCCCACTGGTCAAAACTTAGCTTGAAAGATTTTATTTTTAAAAAGAAGAAAAAAGGAAATTAGAATACGAAATCTTTTTTGGATGACGAAAGTGACAATTTTGTTATGAATAGGATTTTGTTAGTGAGTGGAGGATTGAGATTGGATTTTCACCATGTGAAAGGTATAGGACGCGCCTTGAAATCGACCAAACATTTCTTTACGGTCGGACGCTTTCTTTCTCACTTTCCCTCTCGTTGCTTTCCTTTACATTAACCATTCTGCTCATGCATGGACTAAACGAACTCACACTCACACAGACCTTAGTTTAGTTGTTGGCACTCTTTCCACACTCTGAGGAAATAAGGGAGTAGTATAGTACGATAAAGCTTCTAAAATCCACTTTCTCTCTCTCTCCCTTCTCATACATATTGTAAAAATCCATGCATAAAATATACTTATGCATTTCCCTTATGCAGTTTCAACTTTCAATACCTTTTCCCATATATCTAAGACATTAGACAAGACAGTTGGGATGACAGTCAAAATATATTATTTCGTTATAAATGCCATAAAGCTGGATATCACCTCGTGTTTAAAGTGTGAACTGACAACCGAATAATGTCACCGATACTTATACTTTGATAACGTAGGTAAGGGATGCCTATAGATTCTAGATCAGTAAAGAGGTTAATGTGCACGATATGCGTAGCCTAATGGAAGTTGGATGGATTCCAGCCTAATCTAACTGTATTGGTTTGATACTTTTGTACTGGGT
>JAQFYJ010000510.1:0-12870 GCA_034694685.1 Isotoma anglicana | reverse complement strand
TTTGTCAGCTTTCCAAAATTCTATACCATTTTGTTGTATCTTGAAAGATAAAGAAGCAACTGAGGTTTTTATGAAATAGGAGAAAAATTTCCAATATGGTCTAGGCAGTATTGGATATATCCGAGACGTTCAATATGGACTGCAACATATACATTTACAACATTTACTAAATACAATTCTGACCATTAAGATTAAACAAAGATAGGTAAGTACAAACATGATCATCTTCACACTGACTTTTGACATTAAAGACTTTACATTGCATTTAAGTCTAACACATTGCAGCAGTTCATGTTATTCATACTTTCCTATTGTGAACTATACTTTGTTTAATTCATTACAGGTTGGTTCTGGGTGTTGTCAATAATTTGTGAAGATTTTTAATAAAAACTTTCCAACCCGCACACAGTAAGGTTAGTAATACATAATTTCTATGTTCAATTTCTTTTAATAATTCACATGTATGCTTTTTGTATTCTCAGATTAAAGCTATCGTTCACCGTCATTACCATTCATCATATCTACCTAATACTAGATAATGGCAAGCAAGCATGCTGCCGAGTACTTCAAACATCAAACATTGAAATGACATTTTTAGAGTACAACATACATAATATATAGCATAAAAAGGTCTTTCTGTTGGCTTTTTAAACTCTCTTATTTCTAGGTTCACACAGGTACTATAGTACAGTACAACAGCAGTACACTACCAGTTTACTATAAATTATATCAGAGATACAATTTAAACTGGAGATACAGTAGACACTAAAGGATATCAAACCATCTTCAACTAACTACACAATTCTAATTCTAAATAGATTTTTTCGTCAATTCAAAATGATTCTCTGTGTCCCAGCTTTCAGTCAAACGTTACTATGATTTCTTCTTGTATTTTTAATTTTTTAAATTCAGAATACCTTCTGTTTCCACGCATGCTTGCTTGACTTCACACACACAAACGTTATAAAGATTCTAGTACCTTATCATCACTCCAAATATTTTGATTTTCTCAATTTAATGAAAGATACATCTACTCGTAGTAACTTACAATAAGCGTTATAAATACAAATTTTTACAATAAATCCGTTCAAAAAAAGATCCACGAATCTCATTCACATAATTTTTCTGTATTCTTTATCAAAAATCACACATTCAGCATGGCACATTACTGTTTTTTGCCAATTTATCATTTAGTAATCATGAATAGATTAGGGGTGGGATTTACTGTCCCATCCAACACTATTTCAATGACGTATATTAAATAAACTGACTTTATGAATGACTGCGTGTTCATTCAATCAATCGCAATACACTAAAATATTATCTATTACATTTTTATAATGACTATTCTACAATAGTGCATGCAACTTTAGAAGTTTTGAAATGACTTAACATTGTTAACATATGTAAACTTGTAGAAATAAAAATCTTAATGATAATAATTACACTAAGTGGGTTTTTTCTTACATCTAGTAGTGTCCCTGAAGACTTATCTATCTGTAGTAACCATACTTTTTTAAACAGTTGATAGTTGATTGCAACCCGTTTTTTTAACTAACGACAACGATTGTTAATACAATAATTAAATCAGAGCCTATAACATATGAACACAGCTACTTGTAAAGACCGAGAAAGTTACATATCTAACGACATTGAGTTGTAGTTAAAAATCGTCGCAAATCGTAAAGAGATACATATATATCAAACATACCTTATAAAGGTTGCTAGCAAGTAATTGAAAATGACAACAAAACAAATGAGAATAAAATTCATCAACTGCAATAATAAAATTCAAGAAGTTACAAACAAACCAACTTAATTCATTTTTTCACTTCATTTCACGCATTATGTACTTTCGTACTACTCGTGATGAGTTAGGTTAACTCAGTGCTTTAGTTTTTTGTAAAACATTGTGGAGAATGAAAAAAACATGACATACTCCACTTCAAATGTTTTTGTACGGTTTTCTCCTGATTTTTAACAAGGTTTTGTTTTGTATAGTTTTCTCTTCAGTACACGAATAAAATGGTGGTAATTTAATTGTGGCTATAGAAGAGGTACAGTTTGTTTATAGGTAGATAATATTAGGGGTATTTTACAGTACATCTGTTGACTTCAGCTTTAATTGTTTGTTTGCTTGCATTGCGTTTAAGACATGGAACTACAAGGGAGCCTGGGAGAGCCCATTTGTGTCAGCACCCGATCTAGCCACTGAAGAGGACCATTAAGATGTAATTCTATCCAACATGGAGTTGACGTCACCGTCTGTCGCCTGAAATGAATTATAATAATAATAATAGATTAATAAGCAATACTGGCATAAATATCAGGCCTTCACTAACAAGGAAGTCAAAATCATGAACAGTTAACTAAACAAAAACAGCTACAGTTATGAGAATAGTTAAATTTAGCATACCTATATTCAGCGCCCCATCCTTTAACAAATGACATTCGAATAGTGCACATTCTCGTAAGCTGGAAAACAGCTTCGAATCCCTGGGACACTGATTGAGACAGAAGAGCTGCGAACTCTTGGTTGTTGAATATTTTCAAATTACATCCTGTTTGTAAAGAAAAAGGTATAAATCAAGCTGAAAGCACTACGAATAATTGAATTTGTTTTCTTAAGCAAAGTTGAGAATATAGAAAAAAACATGAAAACTCGCTGGAACTCAGAGATAGGGTACATACCAGGAGGTATTTTGCAAACGGTTGCATTGTGCCATCCATATCTTAAGTTACAATTTGGAGACTGTACGAAGATGGCTGAGTCACTTAAACATTCGGCAAAAACTTCTCCTCCAATGTAGTAAAGTCGGACGCCTTTCCCAATATGCCTTCTTGTTTGTTCCACCACCACGTTTCGATTTACATTTGACAGGAGACCGAGACAAAACCTTTCTGAGTTACTAGGATCTGTACGTACATGGAAATACAAAATACACACATGTATACATGAAGTCATAAAATTCTCATAAAATCTAACATGATACGACATTTATTTCGACATTTATTTCATGATCAATTTCATTTGTTCAGCTTTAAAAATCATTTCTTTGGAATCTTATTACTACATCCCACATAAAAATAAAATCTTGCACACCTTAGGTTTCCGCTTCAATTTACACACATTAAAAATATTTACCAACCACTAAGAAAATGATGTTCAAAAAGGAGGTGCTACTGCATAGTGCATACCTAGATACCAAATACCAACTTTATTTTAAACTACCTAAATCTTTTTTAACGAATCTGCGGAATTTTAATATATATGCAAACGTATTTTAAAAAATTCAATGTACGCTTTTGCAAGCATCTTTTGCACTATTTCATTTCTATCTTTTATCTCTACATTGTGGTTGAAGCCGTTAGAATTCGAACATACCTACTTTTGTATCAAAGTAAGTTAAAAAACATCCTTGTAGCAGTCATAAAAACCGTCAAGAATGACAATGCAATTCCATAGAACAAACTAAGTCTTGTAATCTAGAATTACAGCGTTCCTTTATAAAGCCTAGTGCAAAAAATTTTTATTTCACTTTATTTCTTTTGGGTAAAAAGGAGAACTTTGCTATTCTGTTTTCTGTTCGGCGACATTTGCTGTCTTCATCTTCCAATCTAGACTCAAACTTAAGAATGCTTTTCGTCATCGACTCGCTGAACTGAACTCTACATACCGATGATGCCATCATAATTTATACCACATGGAATAAGAATACGAGGCCTCCCTTTTATTATTCATAAGTATTAATAAAACTAAAGAAAGTACCCGTAAATCCATCAACGACGATTGAGGGCTGAGATGCATGAAATGTTTCCCCAACACGAGTTCCCAGTTCGTAATAACAAATGGAGCACCAGAACGCTGGTTCACAATACATCACCGGTTGGGCATCCATTGAGGGACTTGGAGTGAATCGCGAAATGCCTAAAATCAGACAAAAAGATATACCTAATTTCAATGAAGATAAAACTTTAAAAACGAACTATGAGAAAGAGAAAGATATTGTTCAAAAATCTATAGTCATTTGACATTCAAAGTTAATTTAAATTCTCACTTAAAGTTCCACTCATGATTTACAACTACAACAACTAAGATCGGAAAGAACTCCAGAAGGATTTGGATCTTCTTTTTGTGTTAAACAATGCAATAGAATCCCTTTCCGTCTGACTGAATTGTATTGTACTATTATGTAATGTTGACTCAATACTTATCGATACAAGAGAATTGTATGCAACTTGCTGTGCTTGCTTTCCTGTGTCTTTTCTTTTACAATCCAGTACTGAATATAAACTTAAAATTACAAACACTGTCCATCAAAAAATTGCTTGGAAGAACAAATATTAGCCACAATGTAGCGTACCGCAGACAAAACAAAACACTTAAGTCAAAAGGTTCATGTAGTGGTTAATGTTTGCGTAAAAAGCCTAAAATGTTTATAACATTATTTTTAAATCAATCATATAATAAAATTATAAGATTTCTTTTACATATATTTCTTTTTAAAAAAAATCTCGTTCAGGAAATAAATATGAATTTACAGAGCGTTTTAACTTAGGCATCTCACAAAAAACTATGTATCACGCTGTATAGTAGTGTTCAGCCCTTAAAAACAACTTATTCCTTTCCTAGAACTAATAATATACCTCAAGAAATGTAACTTTAAAACTTCTTTAGAATTCATCTAGGCTCTAGATACGGATATAGATACGGGCTAAATTAAATTGCATTTGCATTCAACATAATCTACAAAAAATATATTAGATATAATGTAAATCCAACGAAATTGTAACATAAAATACTAATCGCTTGCTTTTATAACGTACCCATAACATCTCCTTGTTCCTGAGTATCACCTTCTTCAGACATGTATCCCGGTGGAGGGGTCTCAGTTACAGGTGGAAACCCACTCAATTCGAAACTAGTCGGGAAGCTCGCGTTGTCCGGCATGCTGTTTCCGAGCTCTTCAAGTGACGGGAATTCTTCAACCATTCCATTTGCATGGCCATTAGAGGTAATATTACCAGGAGACGCAACAGAAGAAGTTGACGAAGGGCTGGAGACGGACGAGCTTCGATGAAGATGATTGTTGTTATTATTTGAATTGGGACTATTATTTGAATTATTTTTCTGTGCTCCACCACCACCACTCTGTCCATTTTGTCCGTGCTGCTGTGAACACGTTTGATTCGCATTAGCATCAACCTCGTTAATTATTATGAGTCTTGGATTATTTACAACAGAAATGACAAGAGGGCCCTTGAGGGGGGTGGAAGTGGGGTCATTAGTAGTAGAAGAAGTAGAAGTAGTAGTGGTAGACGTGCAGAAGTTATTAGAGTTACTCCCTTGTGGAGTAGCTTTGAGAAGTGTTAGTGCTTTGTTGTTCAAGTCATTATTACATATAGTTATATTATTTACCGTAGCTGAGTTGGTTGAGCTGCCACCGTTATTACTTGTGGAGGAGTTGTTTGTTATAATAATCAGGTTTGAATTTGTTGAGTTCGAATTAGGATTAGTCGTCTGTTGCTGTTGAGGAGAAACACCCAAAAGGGTTCTGATTGAGGTAGTTGAGTTTGAAACAGAAGGAGAAACAGAAATTGAACTACTCACAATGCCACTTCCGATACTCGTCAATGTACTGGAGGAGCTGCTAAGTCCTGAACCGAGAGAACTGCCCCCACCACTCCGGGGCACCATTATAGGTGGTAACACTGGATTCTCTACTTTCTGATAATGGTAGGGATTAATGCACACGTCTTCTAATTTCATGTGGAAAGCGTATTGACAGGTCTCAATCGACTTCAGTTCATGATGAGATTGCAAATCGGGCCAACGCCAAAGCCGGCAGTAAATCACGTGTGGAAGTCCTTTCCGGTGTGACACTTGCAGTCGCCCATCCAAAGATCTAAAAAATATGTTAGAAAACATATACATTAAAATATTGCACAGTTGACAGTACACTGTATACATATTATCAAAAATCAGGATCATATTTAGATTAAAAACATTTTCACCTATGCTATTTTCTATCTACTGTATTCTTTGTATTGAAAGGAACCATGCCTTAATATTTCATGATTTCAAATGATTTGGCCAATAGACCGTTTTAATAACCTTCTCCAGTTCAATGTTCAGGGACGATCATAAAATTGCAATAAGCCCTCTGCAATTCAATTCCGAGCAATAAACTCAGAACAAGAGCAAGCAGAAAATTTGTCCGTTGGCAATCCCACTTGCAACCCTTTCCTCGCTTAAGGCCGTTGGGCAATTCACAGTTTAGAAAAATGAAGAAGAATCCCTTCAAGTTACACAATTCATAGTACTATTACTCCTTCATAATAAAAACAGTCTTTTTATGTCCAACTCTTTCCAGAACTCCGATTTATTTCCAACCGACAAGCTTTCTTCCGTCTTCTACATGTTTATCGCCTAATACTTCAACCAACCGAGATTTACGATCTACTTCGAATCTTTTTGGGCGACACTAACAATCCCATAAACTTCATAAAAATAAGCTTCTCACCAATTCAGCCTAGCAGTTAGCACGAACGTTTCAATTTACAGAGAATATTTGTTACAAAACGCAAATTTCAAAATTAAGTAATGTTCATACAGTATTTTCTAAAAATAGTATGTGGTTTCACTTGTATCTTATTTCTTTAAGAATTAGTTAAACACTATTAAACAGTATGTCATTTTTCAACTGATAGAGGGTGAATCACTGTTAATTTGTATACAATCAATCATTCACAAAAGACATAAACGAATCTTATACGACGCTGCAAAAAGCGTCTTTCATTTGCTGATTCATACAATCCAACTTGAACTCGAGTAGCTTTCCTTAAAACCTGCCAGACCATGGAACATTACAGAACATCATTGTCGACGATGTGGGTGAATGTCAAACACATCAAGCTTATCATTTTTATTTTTCATTCATTATTCTTCCCACGCATTAATTACTCCTAAGTGGCCGGCCTTTCTTGTCGCCGTCTGTCTTCCTTTCAAAAGATATTGTTTTGACTGTTGACTCAAATGCACTATAATATTCTTTACTTTTGCAATACTTGGAAAAATTTAGGATAAAAGAAATGCGATCGTTATTCTTCATCGACACCACTTATCAACGAGAACGACCTACAATCTCAAATCAAGTCAACTCAACAGTCTTAATAAATGATAATAATAAAAATAAAAGACTTGTTATTATTATATTATTCTATTATATAACAACATCCATCCACTCATTTCAATACAACTTTTTATCAAAAGAACATTAATTCTGTAAATCCGTCAAAGCATGAAATCAGCATCAGACACAATTCTAAAAATGCTTTCACCACCATCATCACAAGCATTTCATCCTTTCTCTGTGAGGGAGGTGAGCCAGAACTCATTTTCTCCGAGACGTGTGAAAGTATCAAATAAGTTAAAGATCATCTTTTGAAGACTCAAAAAACAATCTTCAATCAATCGATCGATAAATCATATTATTTAGTATATTAAAAATTTAGACATAATAATACCTATCATCATGTCATATCGTAACTTATATTTTTAACTGTTATTCTTTTGCGTATGTGATTTTGACAAATTCATAAGAAAATTGTAAGTAATTTTCTTGAACTAAAAATTTGATTAACAAAGAAGGTATTTTTGGGATCCCTACCCGTAGTTACGCTATTTATGTATCCTTTCGAAATAAGTCAAAGAAGAAGGAAAACATGGAAATAAATTTCTGTCAACTGTTGGATGAAGAAAATTGATCTGCAATCTCAAACACTCATCTTTCAGCATATGGCTTGGAAGGAAACCTTTTTACAACCAATCAACAAATAAAAAGCAATATGTAACCAAGTTACTTGTGTGTGCATGTGTGTATGTAGAAAGTCCAGTTAACCATGTCGACCTAATTTTACTTTCATCATGGAAAACAACTTGTGCAGCTTTTATCATCTTTCTCGTTCATCTCTTCTCTTTCTCTCATCTTGTTCGTAACCCTTTTGTAAACAGAATCAGTCAAAAAGGTTAGGTTCACGTATAATAATGTGTAATGCTCAACCATTGAAGTAGAGCTTTTTGGATACCGAACATGAGCTCATATTGGTGATAATACACAAATGGGAGGCAAGTAACGATAGACAGTAATAACAGTCAATCTAATGCAACGGTGACCTCATTTCCTTTCCATTAAATCACGATGCCCTATTCTATTCTATATTCCATCCTAAAACACTAAAAATGCCACCATTCATTATTCTTTTACATTACAACACAAGATTTTAGCAATTCCAGCACCATACCTAACTTGTCTATTACTATATACCTAAACCGCTGCGAAGACTATCTGCAATTTAATCCAAAATCAATAAAAGATTGGACCAGGGTTGCGTTAGACTAAATCATTGCAATAATTTACCTTTGAGTTTGTACTTGCGAAAATTTTGCATACTTATGGGAATGTAATGTGTGGGGATGTGTTGTGTAAGGAATGTAATGTGCGGGGATGTACTGTCCAGGGATGTAGTGTCCGGGGATGTACTGTGGGGAATGTATTGTCAAATTGTCACATACAAAAGAGTTTAACAAGAATGTTTAAATATTGGACTGATATAATCTCAGATTGGTATATCAGCAGAATTATCAGAAATAGATTCATTTATTAGTTATACTCGAAAGTAATCTTTGTATGTTTATATGTACGCGTGTATCTACGTAACATCAGTCAAATGACTGGATTTGAAAATGTACAAATCTACCATACCTAAATACAGATTCAGATAAAGCCCCTCAAATGTCCGTCCTTAAAACATAACTCTAATCTAAAGCTAAGCACACGTGTAAGATCCAATGCCATCTCCACTGGTAAGACTGGAGATCATTTTTTACTCCCTTGGTTGATTGCACAAGTTAATATCTAATTATTTCTCAAAATCCGCTATAGGGAAATATCAGAAGTCAGAAACACACATTTTTGCAATCTGCAATCTAATTGCTTAGCTTTCTAAAAACTTAGATTGTTACTTTTACTTTTACAAGTAAGGTAAAGCCACAATCCACAAATTTTGTCGTCAATCAACCAGCAAATTAATCCTTGTAAAAAATTATATTGAATTTGGAATGCAAAGAATTTGCAGTTCAAACCTAAAATGTTCAACAACTGCTAAGAAGTACTTCCCAAGAAATAAATTACCTTACAAAGTAAGGCATTCCAACTAAATTTTGTAGATCAAAGGAATTATCAAATCAGAATTTAATCTAGTATTAGGTTCTTCAATTGAGAATCTTTCAAATGCCTTGTTTCTTTGATAAGACCGTAACCGTAATGAACTCCACTTCGTTCTTTCCAGAAATGTTGAGTTTTTAGGGTCAAGAGCTTTTAAAACGAAAGCACTGAGAATTTTTTTGATCTTCTTTACTATACTTTTGTAACGCTGTGTCCTAAATCCATTCTTGCATGCCCAAAGAGTAACAGCACAGGACATTTAAGAATTTCGAACATGAAGAAGTATTCAGACTACAAACTATAGTCAAAAAGTAAAGACAGTGTAGCAGTCTACTAGGACAACCCCAAGGTAATAAACGGAGATAAAAAGTTCTATGAACTTTTCTCATACAATCATGAAAGTTTTTGATTTAATTCTACTTAATGGATCAGCTTCCAAAACTTTTAGTTTTCTCCAAACTAACAACAGTCACGTTGTTAATTTTCAAATCTACAGTTCATGCTAGTTAGCAATTTCATCCAGATCCAAGTGCATGCTAAATACGAACAAACCATTTCATTTGGGAAATTACTTACAACTTTTTACGGCACACTACTTACTGATGCGATACGACTTTATTGCACTTGCACTACACGTACATAAACATAGTCATAGCATTATTTTACCCTAATTCGGTTCATTTTATTTCCTCAAGGAGATACACAAATTAATCTAGTGGAAGCATGCAACTGTAAACTCCAGAACAGAACGGCAGACAGCAATGTACAGATGAAAATTTAAGCTAATTCCAAAAAGGTTTTCATTTACACTATACAGTAGTTTTCGTGCGTAAGCAAAATACTGCAAAAATTGACACAATAAAATGTTAAAGTTTCTGTATTCATGTGAATCTTCTGTCCAGTTATGAAGTTTTAGTTTGGCTTACAATCAAACACAACTTTTCGAAATTCGACTACCTTAGTAAATAATAAAGTTTAAAATTTAAAAGTATAAATTTACTCACAAGATAAAACTAGTTTAAAAAATTTCAAACAGACATTGACGTAAAAATATATCCGATAAATATGCAAAAATTACTTTTCCACACAGGTTTTAAACCTCATTTGCTAGATAAAAATAAATAATGTCTTATGTTCATAAATAAATACTACTATAATTTTAGAACATTCTGTCTATAGCTGGGGTCTGACTGACCGTATAATCACATCTTAATCTGAATGACGTCAACCAATAACCGCAAATGACAACATTTTAGTACATTGATAACGGATACCCAAACGGAAAGTGGATGAAATGTGTTCCTTCAATATAAAATATCTTATGACTATCAAAAAATAATAATGGCCATTCCATGACCATGACCCTCAGGACGGTTCCCGAATACGAAAGATAAGTTCATTCAGTACCTGCACATGTCCCATCCAAAAATGAAATTCTATTTATTTCATAATCTTACTATTGATTTCATGAAATTTATTGACGTTAAAGTGAAAATCTCCTTAAAAATACAAATCACAAACGAGTTTAATTACAGTCAGTCAACCTGTCTGACAAAAAGGTTAATAATTTACAAAAACGATGATGAGTTTTCATTTGCCTATATTAAAACTATCATTTTATTATTATTATAAGTTTACTCGTTAATTTCACTTAAGAATTTGCCAGAAATTCCTATAGCATAGGCATGCACACGACTATTCCCTTTCCTTCTACTTCATCAACATCTGAATTTCAAAATGTTGTATGTAGTATACATTACGAATTACTACTACATAATTAAAACAAACTGAAGAAATGATTGGATCAAGCTTGGTAAGTAAAATAACATCTAACATGGCTTCTCCTACCTTTTCACAACCTAGCCGGCTGGCTCATATAAAATAGAACTAATTATTTTACCTTTAGTTGCATCTGTTGCTGTTGTGTACGTACAACGTAATGTTAATCCTAACATGAACACTTGCAAATCAAACCTTCTTGGGACCTGACCTCGTCAGCATTTTAAGCATTGAGTTAGATTTCAGTTTTCAGTACTGAAGAAAAGTTGAAAAAATATAGTGTAACAGCATTCGAAGTTAATTGCAGGCAGTCCATGTAAATGCTAATGAGATATTGTAACTTAATGTTAAGTTAGGGTACAGGATGAATATAATTTTCTTCATTACGTCGGTTACCGTCAACTGGCAACAACATTACTGGCACATCAATAAAAGCCAAGGAAGAAAACAAATAAAACAGTAAAAATTAGGATCGAATAGACTCCATGCAACAACAGAATACTTAGCATATTGCCATTTTTATTTCATTTTTAAACTACCCGACAAGAGGACCGACGCTCAAAAAGGAAATGAGATCCATGAGTTATCACTGCTGACTGTGAATTTGTAAAATATAATTTACACACAATCTAGATGCTTAAGTGGAGTTAATTCTAGACCTGAGAGAATGAAACTTCCTATTTTAGTTTTAATGGCCTAAATGATTTATAACCACTCTTTCAATTATATTTCATTTTAGTACTTAATTAACTCCTTACTTGTTCATCATTCGTTGTTCATTTAAAAACAGACAAAAAACAAAACGCTTTCTCTGTTCTTGTCTCTTAATGTAGTAGTTTTCATTACATGAATGATCTGTTTACTGGATTTAATTAAATACGATAAAAATTAAAATAGTCCTTAGAAAATTATTTAATTGCCTTGCATTCTGCCACCACCATGCAAACTGAAACAAGCTTTAACAACCATAATATTCTTATTAAACATAAGAAGAAGTCAGAAGAACCCACAACAGCATACAACACACTGTTGTGAATTTGTTTGACTTGACATGAAACTTAAACACCTTTCCCTCATCCCATTTGTGTTGGGTAGTTGGGTACCGACAATCAGACCATTATATACATTTCCGTATAAAATACTTTCACTCGTATCATACCTGCACTACTTAACTTTTCTTTTCACCTGTCAATAAGCCTTATATTCCGTTATTTCTCACGTTGCCATTTAATAAAATACCAAAAATCCCTTTGATTTATCCAATGTATGATGCAGTGCCTTTCAAAATCAAAAATACCTTTCCCTTTTGCTTAACATATTCCATACATTCGATTCCTGTCCACAGACTAACATGTTCATCCTATTCAACATAACAAAATACAAGCAAACATATCTCATCTAACAATGTTTCAAGTGCTCTACATAAAAGATACAAAGTTGCAAGTTTGTATAAATCAAAATTGGAATGCAACATGTAATCTGTAATCTGTGCAACACTCCTTGTCAATCATCATTTTCTGTACTGAAGTATAAAGGTTATCATCAGTTTAGTTTAATAAAATAAGAGATGGAATTTCTATTGGTGGTCTTTATACCCGAAGTAGAAAATGATATGCTGTCAGATGATGTCTGGTTGAATGAACCTTTGTTTTCGGCAGGCAGCCACTGCTGCACTGGTGACTACAGTTATTAATATCATTGTAAAACTTATCATCGCAACAAAAAGTCACAACTCATAACTTTACAAAATTAAATTATTGTATTAAACAATTCAAAAAAATATGAAGTGAAAAGGGACCGTCATATTGCGAAGTGGCAGCCGTTTATTTCTTTTTCTTTATATCACTATTACGAATTAAACGCA
>JAQFYJ010000509.1:0-12880 GCA_034694685.1 Isotoma anglicana | reverse complement strand
TTAACGTAATAATTTCAATTTTTATATTTTTTTAGAATAAATCATTTTCATTCTCATCTATAATTTCATACTACATAGTATTTTCCTTTTAAATTAGTCTCTATTTCATTACAAATTACATTTTTTACTAAAAACTGTACAAAAAATGTAATTCAAACCGGAAATACAACGAATGACTGTATTACAAATATATAAAATCAGTTAGTAAGAAGGTAAAACGAAATATAAATGCAGGGTTATTAAAATACATAAATCAAAGGCATATTAGTCAAAGTAATATAAATCTAAAAACATCAGGTTTTTACATTCGAGGATGCAACTTTTGTCATAGAACTGATGCCCAAAATTGAGTTAAGTTATAGCTACATTGTGATTAGGTTCATAGATCACAAAAATTATATCATCTTCACAAGCGTTTAAAAATGTCCTCCATTTAATTTCAAACTAGTTCTTCTTAACTTACGAAAGCATATTATACATTGATTCACAATTTTCAGACATGAAGTTTCAACATTCGTTTTTCTTTCATTTTAAAAATTCAAACGGCTTGGTAGTAACTTACATACATCTCTGCTGCACTTGCTTATTGTTCATTTACAACTTCAATGGCTAATACGTCAGACAATTATATTTTTCATCATTTTAAAGGTGCTTGTGATGCCCACAGTTTGAATTGAAAGGAATACTAAATATATTAACGAGATCATTCAATATTCTCGATAAGAATTTTAAAATTTAATCTATTAATTACACAACGGTATTTGTAATCAACTCACATTATTCATTACCACATGAAAATTTTTAAGAAATTGAGTCCATGATTTTTAAGAGATTTTTACATATAATCTTCTATGGGCTTTGGCATGTGAAGGCAGAGGTGGCCTAGCTCAACTCCAGCCGTTTTAGGAAAACTGTCAATTCACTTTTTAAGTTTAATTCGTTAGTAAAATTTCAATTTAGTTTACCTATACATTTTACTAATCTTAAGTTTTTCATTATGATTGTATAAGCACATTTCAATATCAATAGCTTAAAACATTAATTTCCTGAATTACTATTACTGTTATAAGATTCACATTATGTTACACATTTTTTCGCCTAACATGACTCTTGCTTCAATTAGATAATACTGAAAATTCATCAGTCGATTAACAAATGGACTAATTAACCAAGAACATAAACAGTCTCAAACACAAAATATATAAAATATAAACAGAATAAGTCAAGACTGGCATTGAGTCAAGTAATAAGAATAGCACAATAATTTCACCAGCAGATTAAAGCCGCAAGTTAATCAGGCTAGTCATAAGACCACATTAGTACGAAGAATCCAATCTATAAAAATGCTTATAAAATGCAAGTAAAAACGCCTCATCCGAAGTGCAAGTAAACATTGTGCTAATATATCATTTTCTAACTTACATCCAGTCTCTCAAATCGGTAATAATGTTTATTCTTGTCCTGTAATCACCCTAAACTTTCAGGCTTCTATTATTTATGTAGATATTATTTCTATAGTTTGCAAAATACGAGAATTGACTTAACTACAATAACAGTTGACTCGAACTTGTAAACTCATACATTATGCAAGTATTTACTTCCCCAACTTATTTTTTTACTATTAAAGTTTGAGTTAGTAAGTTATTTATCATAAACATCACACTTTAACTTGTTCAAATTCACAAGTACGTCTTTAAGACTGTATAATTATGGTGACTGCTCGATGCTTTCGTCTAATGATCAACAACTATAGTAGGTGCTGTGAAAATACTCTTTAAGTGAACTTAGAAAGCACAATGTCACGGTTTACTACAGCTACAGTGTACTGAGATGTGACGAAGTACTACATTTTAGGTACGTTTTTTTAATATTCATTCAATTAAACGAAAAATTTAAATGAATTGCTTTTAGATGAAAATAAGTTTCAGATCAGTTCATAATCACATCCTTTGCTTTCATATGCATATTTAGCCGGGATAATAGTAATAATTTTACTCATTCATAGAGATCTGTCATTAAACAATAAGTTAATGAACCGCATAAACTATTGAACATCCACGGTATCATTCATCATCACATGTACAAACGAACTGAATGTTTCGAGTGCATATTCTTGAAAAAGAGTCATTATTTCATATAAAGTGAATGTGATGAAGTCTTACAGTAACACCGATTGTGCTTTAAAGGAAAATGTAACCTCCCATGACTTAAGTAAACCGCATGCAAAACCACGGGAGATATACAATACTTTGCTTTCAATTTAACACGATCTTCTATAACTGGAGGTTGCAGGGTTCACAGATGCTCCATGAGCTGGTGACCCAGCACCTGAGTTTCCTTCAGCAGCAGTAGCAGCAGCATAGTACTGTTGGTAGTAGTAATAATAGTGAGCAGGAACCTCAAGCGACTGACGCTGATACGGATATACGTATTCGTAACGCTGTTCTTGAATATGAAAAGGAGATGAGTGCTGAGAGTGTCGTGATTGCGATTGTTTGGGTCGGTCACTAAAAGGCAGGGCTTGGGTTAATTCTTGGGAATAGAATTGCTGGGATTGATCTACGGGGTAAAGATGATGTCAAACCATCACTACATCTTCTTTTCCACAAAACAGAAATGGAAACTGGTCGATCATTGTCTGGACGAGATCTTCCAAATGAGGTCTCATCTGTTCAAATCTAAGCATATCTGCGAAGCTAAATGGAAGTAGAGTTGGCCACCAACATATGGCAAGATTTTTCGAATCCATTGCGTTAATTCTTGAGCGTTCAGCCACCCTTACTAAATGTGAGAAGACTATTCTTAAAACGGCAAGATTTGCGGGTGGCAACTGAAGTAAAAATTGTTTTAGTTCCAACAATCTTAAAGACCGGTCTGAGATCAAAGCGACCTAAAATTAACAAATTAAGAAAAATTGTATTTTAGTAAACGTTTTAAAACCTTAGATCCAATTTTATAACAAACTAGAATAATAATTTTCTTACTCGTTCCACCTCTCCCATCATGTCTGTTGGAATTGGCGGCGGCAACCGCTTGGCTAAAAAGTCTTTGAGCGCTGTGGCTACAGCATTGACTGGAATATCCAAAGCTCGAAGATCAGTATTGGGATCCTCTGCCAACCTTGAAAATAGTGTTTCAACATGGGCTCTGTTTCCAGGAACTCTGTACAAACCTTCCATTTCTAAGCCTTCTTCTTCGATGAATCTCACGCAACGTTCCAAAATTCCACCCTTTGAAGCTGCTTCTTCGAGCTGTTATTCAAACAAAAAATATTGAATTTTCTATCATATAACTTATAACTTATCTTAAGATATCGATATTAAGAACTTTTATATCTTAATTCTTCTTACATTTGTTCCAAACGTTGGTGTAGTTTGAGGTTGCTGCTCAGTAGATTTGGATTTAGTCAATTTTTTAGGAGGTTTTTCTTTCTTGGCTCGTGACTTGTCACCCTTATTTTTAGATCCAAGATTGCTCATTTCCTCTTTTAATCTCGCAAACGGTTTCTTCTCTACGTCAACAGGTGATGAAGCTTCTAGACCAAATTTTATATTTTACATACTTTTTTACAATACATAGAAATCTTTTTATTTTAAGAGGAGGTCAAATACTGATTTGATCTCTCATACCACGAATATAACATTTTACTAAGGAATTCACCTGACTCTCGTTTTCAATCTACTTGTATAATGCATTTGAAAGGGATAAAAATAAGCTGTGCAAAATATCCCAAATTTTTACCTGAACCTTCGTCCATTGTAAGCGACTTATTTCTTGATCCAGAAAACACTCCAGAGTCTCCAGACAGTTGATACGGCACAAATCCTTTTGGAACAGTTGGAATGGGAGTAAAAATTGCCTTCGGCTTTGCCGGTGCATGATGACGAGAGCGACTACTTGTTCCTTTCAAACTTTTCTTCTTATGCCTTGGCCTAGAGAAATCTTCAGGATCAGAGACAGGTGATGCGGAAGAACTTGAGTCACTTGGAGGAGGCGGCAGTCGGCCTGGAAAATTGAAGGGCATTTAGGTTTTTTTCTTTTCATGACGCTCCGCTAACCAATAGTTCCGTCTCGATTTCAAGTTACAAAATTAATTATTTGACCTTAAAATCACTCTCTATACTATCCCAATCCAATTTAATAATTTTAATTAGATTTATGTATTAAATAAAATCTATGTGTTTGGATTTAACTGAAGATTTAATCTGCCTTTGAGAATTATTTTAATAATTTCCATCAATTGGAGTGTACGATAAGCGATGAGCGAAGACGATAGGCATATTAATACTTGAAATCCAAATATATTAAGCAATCAACTTCCAAGCTAAGGAATTTACTATTTTACCATTGCATATTAGCATAAAAACATAGATGCGTAAAAAGGCAAATTTTATCAACTTAATGTAATAATGAGGGCGAAAGTAATAACGAAATTTGCTAACCTGTATTCCTACGGGAGCGATTGGAGCGGTTTCGGTGACCCGTATCACTGACGTAGTCATCATTAGGAAGGTTAGAATACGGAGGAGAGGTACGCGGTAGTCTCATACGAGAAAGAGCATCGGTAACTGCTGTATATTCAGACATGTTGATCCTACCCGGAACATTATTCCCATGGTTAGCATGGGTCGTTGTTCCATGCCCATGTCTTATTTGTGTTGACATCCCATTATTATTATTCATCGACCTACTGGGATGATGATTTCGTCGTCCCGTAGCAAATGCAAGGTAGGGTTGTTGTGACTTAGCATTCGGAACAGCAGGTCCCATTTCCCTATGACTTCGTCTTGCTCCAGCCCATAAATTGTCAAACTCTTTCATCACAAAATTGTCCGATGCAGACGGTTCCATTTTTGGCTTACTTGAAGGATTTTGCTGTTGAGCTTGTCTTTGGCGAATCCATGAAGGTTTTACCAGTGCGTCTTCACTTCCACCACAATCACTATCACCACCGCTAGGCAACTGCTCATAAATATCGTCGGAGTCGTTTGTAGAAGCAAGATTACCATCCGATGCCATCGGTGGACGTGGAGCTGGAGCAGGAGGAGCCCTATATAGTGGAGGTGACTCCATTCTGTATTTTTTAAAGGACAAAGGACATACTCAAATAAGAAAAGATTTTTTTGCGTTTATGACCTCTATTATAGGCAATATCATTATCTTTATATTCACCTGAATGCTTTTTCAATATCACTCTTTTGCTCCCAAACTTGTCTGAAGAATGGAGTATAAATACCTACAGTATGTTCTCCACTCCATGTAGCAAAATGACCTCTGAGTTCATCCGCAAGGGCGTTTCCTTCTGTGATTAGTTTTTGTCCCAAGCTAGATCCAAACATTGCCGTTGCTGCCCCACCGTTTTCAGTTACAGCTAAAATTTGAATAGGTAGATTCGGAACGTTTCCAGAGAACGCTTTTAAAGCTGCAAATGAGGCTTTCCGATTTGCAGAGTAGACCAGAATTAAACCGTGTACTAGATCTTCTCGATGAGAAGAGGCTCCGTGGTATGAAGACATCTGAATCTGTAACCACATAATCAAATTACAAAATTACTGAATTAGTCACACTTCCTGCTTTGATTACCCAACGGAAAACACGCTATATGCATTTATGCACTCAATCATAATGAAAGCCCACTTGTTAATGGGCACAAAAATCTTTACCGACAGTCATATATTAATATTCATCATTCATATTCTTTCACTCTATAGTTAGAGCATCATTTTTCAAAAATGTGTGGTTTTTTTCCTTGATCTAACAGTACAAGTTAAATCATAATTATTGCTAAAAACTAAACGCGTACTTCATTCATTTTATATTGTAATCTACTTGCTTATTCTACATTAGAAATGGTCATGTCATGACCCACGACTACTTAATGTTGAATAAATCCTAACCCTTTTTTATACAACTGAAACTTTATTTATACGCAATTTATTTACCTGTACGCATCGGCGTCTGTCACCCAAAAATGTCAACAGACTAATAGCTCTATTATCGGTCTGCTGGCAGGCTGGAAGAGTAAACAAGGGAGCAATCAGGGAGCCGACGTTGTATGAATCTCCGCAGAACATGCACATAATTATACGAATATCAGGTGCCTGCCCGGCTAGCACCACTTGAGTAGAAAAGGGGGACTGATGGGGGTTGACTCTATCTCGTAATGACCTTACAAGGGACTGAAGGGCTTCTGCTAAAAGTTGAGTACTAAATAAAAACATTTAAGATTAACTTTAGTTATTTTCTTATTTTATGACTTTGCTATGAAGTATAACAGAAACTAAAGACTTTAAAGACAGTGTAAAAATTAGATCATTTGATTACCTAGGTTGCCCATCGGACCCACTCACATCCACAAAGCCGCATCCCAGACTTTCTGCTAATGCCTGGCCTTCATTACTTAAAATCTCTCGCTCATCCAGATTCTCAATAAGTCCTGCATTAAATACAATTACTACAGGGGGTTCCGCAAAAGGAACATTATCTTCAGCTAGATTGTTTAGTAAAGTTTTTTCCAGGTAGGCCTTTGTATCTTCTAACGTATCCGCTGATGAGTACACAACCAGTCTAGACTGAAGATGCCCTGAGGTATTCGCTACGAACACAGTTTCCGAATGACAAGTGAGTACATATTGCTCCGAACATTTTGTGAATGTCTAAAATTGCTGAAACAGAAAGTTTGAGTACTCACCAGGAAATGTGACAGGAATGTCAGATGATTTTAATTCCACAGTATAAACTACTCCATCCAATTCATATTCTTCATCTTCACATTGCTCTTCAAGCCCTAACACAAAATTCAGAATAAAAATTTACCGATGCAAAAGACATGTAAATCAAATCAGTAAAATGAGAAATAAAACTTAAACTCTTAGTTTAAATACGGCTACTTTAACAGATGACTGATTTCCATATTTTGTTCCAGAGTTGCTAACTTTTTCTATTCATTATACTTTAAGATACTCCTACAATGAATGAGTTAGAAACTAACTTTGTAAATTCTGCAACCATAATGCATAGAATTTAAAGTTTTCTTTGATCTTTTTATGGAAGTAAAATTGGTAGCCAGTTAGCCAGGGTTGATGGGATGGGATCTGTGATGACAGTAATCATGAGCAGAGCATGCAGAACATAAAAAACTTCTTGTGTTCTCAGTTAAACATCTATCTCAAGACGATGTTTCTAGTATTTCTAAGAAGTAAAATTTTACTGCAACTTTTGTCTTTTCAAACAAAAGGTCTGTGTAAACAACAAGGGATCATTAAAACTCCTCAATAGGACAGGGAACAAAATTCCACTTAATGTAATGTAATAGGAAGGAAGTTACTCAAACTCGATTTCCACCACAGTTCATCGGGCTACGATACGGAAAGTGTACCTTTAGGTACATATTTCTATTTCCTTTCCTATTTCGGTTCCAGCTAATTTATCGATTTGGCTTCATCTGAAGTTTTTCACAGAGTAAAGGAAAAGTTTCACAACAGCACCACAGCTTCTCTCTTGCAATTATTTCTCTCTTTTGTATACTTTTCTCTCCCTAAAACCTGTAATTAACTTAAAGTACAAGGAGCTTTCTATCAAAACCATAAATCATAAGAAACAGCTCATTTCTCTAATGAGATACGAAGCAAAGTCTAGTCTTTCCCATGAATTTTACCTGCTGCCATGGCTGAAGGCTATTGCTAACTATTTATGATAGAGAGTCGTATGCATAGCTAATTAAATTATGACCAAACTACGTGTCTACAATCAGGTGCTTCCGATTTCAATATATAGATGAAGATGAACATCTTGAGGTGTTTGCAAAACTTACCAAATTTAATACTGTCTACAAGTTCTGTAGACCCAATCAAATATAGACTTAAAACTGCATCCGTGGATAAATTGTTGGAGTTTCCATTATTAAAATGTGTCACTTTTGGGGCAGTCGACTCCAATATCCTCTCCACCTTCAACAAAAATCAACATTCAGTCAATCCCATCATCCATTATCTTCATAAATAAAAGAGCCATCTCCATAGTCGACATGAAATGGACACAGCAAGTTATGACACCATCATCATCATCATAAGTCCAATCGACCGGCTGTCTATCGTGGATTCGTGAGACAAATTGTGAAACTTAACATAACTGAACAAGCCAGCAAACAACCACCCTTGGAGTTACTGAATCGCGAATGCAATACATGCCACAAACAGCAGCCGGACAGCACAAAATTCTCATCTTACAACCTTACTTTAGGGATGAAACGTGCTAGAAATCCTGTACGTCGTATTTATATCAAAATATTTCCAGACTTGTGAGAGAAAGCTTGAAAGGGAAAGCAAACCGTGGAACATAAGCGCAGTAAAAGTAAAAGCAACACCAGCAACAAATTTTACTTGGATCAATACTTCTACTTTCGATTCTTGACTATGAGTTCAGCTGACTCTAATGCCACCATCATTGCCACTCTGCCACAGCTACCACTTTCACAACTAGGAAAGCGAGTTATGTAAGAGCCTTTTACCCTCTCCTTGCTATCTTCCATTACTTTCCACTTCTAAACTCTAACCTGTTTTGTACAGTAACAGCAATAGCACCATCACCACATAAAATAACATTCAACCATAGACCATCAAGAGAGCAGTATTAATGGTCTGACTGTTTTGAAGGTATGTACGTACATCTGATCTGATGAAAAGAGAAAGCACAGCAGCATTAGCAGCAAGCCAATAACCACATATAATACATCAGGCTACCGGTTACCGAGAAACATAATAATAATACAATACTTGGTAATAAGTAATCCTAACTGTAGTATTTTCAACTAAATAACCTCTGAAAAACAACTAAACGACTACAGATAATAATATAAAAGATCAGCCGCCCTTATTACACTCCATCATAAGTTATTATCTCTAAGAGCATGCAAGCAAACGGATTCAATTTATACTATGCTTCGGTACAGATGATGATGGTATGGATTCGATCTATTTTCTCCCAAAGGCATCTTGATCTCACTCGATAGATATCCGTAATATTATCTTCCGCACAGACAGCTCATATGTTTCATTCAGTCAAGCATATCTAGTTCAGTCCAACAGAAACTAGTCTAGTGGTTCTAGACACTGACATAAAACTATAACATAACATTCGCCCCAAGCAATATTCTATGCTCCTTGTTTCTTTACACATGACATGGTTGGTTGGTTGGTGAACAGAATAGATACAAGGATAGAACTTTAGGTTATCAGTGCAGACAAGTCAGGAAAAGCAAGAGAGAAAGCTCAACCAAATCTTCAAGGAGAAATGGAAAAGAAAGAAGGAACTTTTAACCATTAGTTTAGCTGTAGATTGTAGATTGTACTTAGGTATTTGAAACTTTTGGTGAAGATGGGATCGGATAGAAAAGTACCTACATAGAACAAAAATTCGAAGCATACTTTTACCATGTATATGCGGTGTAGTGTACTATAGATACACTGACGGTGGCCAGATACAGACCATCTACCTTCTTTCTTGCTTAATCGAATGAAGGAAGAATCGATAAATAACTATCTAGAAACTCAACCAAGTCAGTCAACATGAATAATACATCAGCATCTGCAAGGTAACTATCTCCCACTTACTTCACTTTCTCTCTACACAACCAACAACACAACAAAATCTTCGCTTCATATAGATCATAAAATCCCATACATAAGAAAAGGAAAATGCCACGCCACAAACAGCTACGGACTACCTTCTTTAAAGACCACGATATGACGATATATTTAACGATATGCTTTTCGGGAACAACAGATCTTTACTTCAGAAAACAGATTATCGTAAGTACACTGTCTCAACGCGTATCTGCAAACTCCATATTTTATATTGCTGATCTAAAGTAAGCTTAAATTAAATTTCACTTTCCCAAAAGCTCAATGACAATCTACATAATATTCTACTTGACAAGGATTGACACAAAAACATAAGGATTTAAAGTTCAAAGAAAATGGACTACAACTCAAGTACTCCGTCACTTGACTCAAATCAAATCTAGTGTGTAGTAGCATCATTTCTTGTTTCATCCCTTAAACTGCAATCGCGTTTTAAACCATTTGTAGTTATATTTTTGAATTTTTAAGCTGAATTAAAAAAACTTTATTTCATCAGCGCATCACATATCAGCTCAATTCAGAAAAAAATGCCAGCAACCCTTAAGACTGCTACTACTTTCCTCATAACCATCACAGAAATATAAAATGTATATTAGTATTTGAATTCAATCTCAAAAAGGGAAGTGCATTGCCCCACAAAAGAAGTGAAAGTATAGATGATAGTTGATAATAATTGAAAGTGGAAACAGTCTGCTTTTCTCGCTCTTTCACTTTTTCCAAGAAAATGCCTTTCTCAGCAGCTAATCAAGTAGAAGAAGAAATTGAGAAAGTAAAACTTCCCTACGAGAACTGAATATGACATTTTTTACTTTCTCGCTAAATCATTGAGGCGAAAATCACATTGCATTATCCATATGATTGATATTTCCTGTCTCTTTCAATTTTCCATCTAAATGACATGAAATGAAAATGAAATGTTACTATTGATGAGAAATGAAGATGAGATTTTGTGCAAGAATAAAAAGGCTTTCGTTGCAAAACTGAAAGCAATTTTCGATAAGACAAAAGCATGTTCATTCATTTACCTAATTTTCTTTCATAAAGAGGGTAGGTTCTTGTTTTTATCTACTAAACTTACCACCGAATCCATGCAGTTGGGGAAAGACGGACAGTGTTCCCTTTGAGGACAATGCACAAATCCTAAATGCTGTAAAAGCATTAATCTTCTCTCCTGATCTAGCCGATCTAAAGCCTTGTATCTGGAGTCTTCCTGGAGGATGTCGAATATTTCTCTAACTTGTTGTTGTGTTATCGTGGCCATGGGCGAAGCGGTCTGTACTTGAGCGAAAACTTCTGCATGTTCCAGCATCAGTTCTACAAAGGCTCTTTTGGCTTTTTCAATCAGTTCAATTTGGTGCTGCTCATAAATCCCCTGGATCTCTTGTCCTGTCAACGCCTCGAAACACTCATGGCCCATGAACAACACCTGTAACTCATTCAGAGATTTCCCTGGCGTCACATATGGTGTGTTGTCCAACAAGAATTTAAACTGTTGTCTGAATTCTCCTCTTTTACGATCCTGTTGCAAAGAGTTTACCAGGTTTCGCCATATCTAAAGAGAAATTTTAAAATTTATAATATACGGTATTAATAGTATTATAGCAAGATACCATAACAGCTCAGCTATATTCTTCTTCACTTGATAAAACATATTAAAACCCTTTGAACAATACTTCACATTAAGTGGATAAGTACAAAGCTTCATACAATGTTTTATTCATTTACAAAGAAGAAACCCTCACTTTGCACTGCACAAGACATTTTCTAACTTAACATAATTGGCTGACACTTTTTAAGAGAATACCTTTGTATACGAACACACAAATATGAAGAGCCTTTAATTTAAACGTGGGCGAAAATAATTGGAGGTTCCACATGGTTTTAAGTATCCAACTAAGCAAAAAAACTATCATGCAATACTGACCGTTTCTGCCTCCCCCAGGCTTAGTAAATCCACCGGAATGCGGTTTTCTCGGATATTTGTTTCGGTAGAAGATTCCGATCCCCAGGTCCAATCTGTTTCGGGAGCCAGGCCCGAAGGAGCTACCACGAAATAAAGTGAACACTCCGGGTGTTCTTTGATCCTCTGCACCACCATATCCCATGACTGATTTTCTCCTAATGAATCTGGAAACAGCGTTTGTAAAATCTCTGGGAGCCTTTCCAAATAACGTCGCTCTCGTCGTGTTAAAAAATCGTCTTTGAGCCGTTTCAAATGTCGTCTAAATAGGCGTTGAGCACAGTCTTCACCAAATAACTCGATGTACCTATCGACACAAAAAAGAAATACGAATATTGATAAATGTGCTTGCTTGGTACAACCTTCCTTTCTTTTCCTTCACACCAGTGAAGCTTTTTTGATTACTTGCAAAGAAATACCCTGAATAACGTCAGTTTGCAATTGCTAAACCACACCATTGTAATTCGAACTAAGCTTTTAATTCAATAGAAAACATCAATTCCACTTAGATACCCTAGAACAAAATTTGAAAATTTCATGGAACATTTCTCTAGCATAGGTAAAAAAATAGAAGGGAAAGAAATTATAAAATACGTGTACAATAAAAACGTACAGATCAATGTGTTAAGTGTTAGTCTAAAGGAAAACATCTTCAAATATCCTATGTTTGTGAGAAATTCTTGTATATTTTGTACAATATTTTATTATTTTATTTTACGAGTCTGTGCAAATATGGTTTGAAAAAGTCATATTTGCTATGAAAAAGTTTTTAAAATGTATCTTTACGCTACATAGCCCATCATAATCCATAATACTACCATGATGCATACTCATATCAAATACTCACCTCTGAAAAGCAGGATATTTGAGGAGTTCTCGATAAACAGGAGTCCAAACGGCCCTGTGATCTGTCACATGTGATTGAATTAACGCTTGAAAAGAATCTGACACCGAGTCAAGCATGTCTTTCCGATTTCTAGCAGTTTCATTATAAGACAATGGTCTAATTCGATTTTTTACACGATCAATTAACTGCGCTAAAAGTAAAAATGCAACATCCACATTGACATTTTCATGTGCGGAAGTTTCTACTATGGGAACATTTAACTGACGAAACTCCTTTCTCTGAACCAACTTTTCTGCTTCCTTTATGTAAGCTTCACATGCTTCATCATTCTTCGTTGTGACTAAAACCACAGGCTTTTTTGTGCGAATTATGTTGTACAGAATGGCAGCTGAGAATTCCGTTTGGCGGTCGATAGAACGTCCTGAATTAAAA
>JAQFYJ010000508.1:0-12885 GCA_034694685.1 Isotoma anglicana | reverse complement strand
GGGACTCTTTATACATAGCCTTTTTACTACAATCCAAGCACACACAAACTACGGCCTAGCTTTAGGATAAAGAAACATTACGGGCGACGGGCATTACTATAAGGGCTAACACACTAAATAGAGTAAACTAAGACTAGAAGCATATTTGCTAGAATCCTCGATTTACTCTTTCAACTCTATAGAACTTTCTCCAACTACTAAATAAGACTGATGCTACTACATACATACTTGCCAGTGGTGGTCCTATGACATGGCATGGAATAACTTGTACATATATTTATTTTTCACATATTATATTATATTTATATGGATGAACTGAAGAGTTACAGTATTGAGAGTTGTGTGTGTGAGAGAGAAAGAAAGCAAGTCTTGTGCTACATAAACCGTAAGATTTCCTGACGGATTCCAACTTCCCATTTTATACAGGTTTAGCCGTACAGAATACATATTATAGAAGTAAGTAGAGTACAGTACAGTACACTAACGTTATGTGTCATGTTCGCCTATTCCATCATCAAAATTCTAGCTGCACCAAGAAAGCAAGTGGAATAGTTGGTAGTGGTGGTTTGCTTTCCTTGGAGAAAGAGAAAACGCGATCTTTCTTAGTCTTGAGTTTTATACTTTCATTACTTTCATCATTTCAGTACCTTTCACCACTCAAACTTTCTTCTTGATCTTCCTCCCAAACAAATGCAAACGTAGATAGATAGATACATTCGAAAAGTAGAAATACGAGAAATATGTGTCTTGTCTTTCACACCCTATCTCTCTCCTACCTGGTCTAGTCTGATCTAGATATAACTACCTTAGGTGAAGGTGTATATATATTCGTACACTGTATTTGCGTACATCCAGTCCAATTTAGAATAGAATGTGTAATATGGACTATAGCATATTATTATATGGTGAAAGTACTTAGTAAGCTGTGAGCTTAACGAGTCTTACTGTAAGGAAACCACTAGTAAAACCGCTGCTTGTAACTACTGTCATGTCACTCCGTAGTGATGTTTGATCATAGTGGTGAAACTGTTTGTCTGCTTGCCATATTGTACTAATCTTAAGTTAGCATACCCTATATATACAGTCTACCAGTGGATAAACACAGTTTCCACTAACTGTGTAAAGTAGCTTAGTGTTCAATGTTCAATGCGTCTCGAATTTAGTATTTACCTCTATGAGATTGGAAGTTGAAAGGACTGGTGCAGTAGGGAGAGTGAAAGTGAAGAGTTTGTGTAGTAACAAATGGTAGCGATATAGAATGAGAGTAGAATTGAACAGAGTTTTGCCAAGTTACTCAGCTCTTTTCACAGTAATATATGTCATTTATAAACGACCTTATGCACATTCATCTTATCCTTGTTCCTTTTAACATCTTTCCAAGCGAAATAACTCGGAAAGGTCCATTTAACGCTGGGGCAAGGCTATTATGTCTTTTAATTTATGGCTTTACCAAGTTACCAGGCACTTGAGATCTGTCTATGAAATTCTATCTCATAGTTCTACTTCCTACTATAAATGTCATTATCCTAGTAAGTACTGGGTTTCATAAATATGCTACATTTAGTATTAAATTCAACCTTACCTTTTGCCCCTGATATTATTTTTATATTTTTATTATATGATATTGTATCCAGGAGAAAGTTGTTTATTACTGGGAAGCTGACAGTGAAATATGAAAGCTATATATGTGTGAAGTTTGAAAGATTTTTGAAACATTTTGAAAACTCTGAAAAGTAGTTTATAATAAATAGGGTTATAGGTAGCAGAGAAAGTATTAATCGTAAAATGAAATTGTTATGATGAGGAGGATTTTATTAAGGAGGGAGTTGATGGATAAGGAGAAAGCTGCTTGTAGGATTTTTTGTTCAGTTTTGTCGTTTGTTTGTAGACGGTAGACGGTCTTCCAGTGGCGGAGCATACCTGTCGTGTACCAAAACCGAAACCGAAACCAAAGTCAAGTAAGGGAAAGGGGAAAAGCAAGGAGACGGAAGTGTGATTTAAGTCTCTTAATTGCATCTTTCTTTGTTGGACAAGTGATGATTTATTTATTCTAGGGAACGGTATTATCGCAGGTATGTTGCGCCTCTAGTAATACTCGTCTAACTTCTAACAAAAACATCCACAATTATCCAAGTAGTACTAATTCACCATTATAAAAGGTCTCAGGAGATTATATTGTTCATTTGTGTAGCTAAATATATCATAAAAATGTATGGTAAATTGCTCTACAGTGTTAACTAATCTTAAGTGATAAAAATGAAACTGCTATAAACAGTTGATTGCAGAAAGTTTGCAAAATATTTAACTCTATTTATAATCTATTTATAAATTACGCTATGAATGATCCCTAGAGAGAGAGAGAGTAAAATCCCAAAATGCACGTATAATCTCTTGATACCTTTTGTAATTATCTTTTCAATTGAAATATTCAGATGAGTTTTGTCTCTCTGTCAGTATGACAATAATACGACAGAGAAAACATCCTTTCTGCTCAGTTGCTTTCCTGCATATTTTCGTAAATTGCACTGCAAAGCTCTCTAATGCTATATAGAGTGAAGATTGCTTTAACTTTCACCCCAGCAGTTGATTACTTTGTGTCAGCACTTTCACTTATAAATAGTCGAATAATCACATCTCCTCTAAAGACTTGTGCAATATGACTGTGAAATCCTTGTAAATGTGTTTGTTTGCTTTTTTTCGGGTTGAAAGGTGCACAAGGCTGTAGCAACATCGCCCATTCAAGATTCTTCCGGTTTAGAAGGAACGGGGAGAATAGGTCCTGGTTCCAAATCCTTACACGTGAGATTTATGGGAGTAGGGGAAGACAAAAATGGACGGTTCTTGACCACGGCTTCAGGTAGAAAAGTAGTGCCAAGCAGTTTACTCAGTGTTCCATTATCGGTAAGTTCAGTAGGTGGACTCGGACCCGGCTCAATTCTCCCTTCTGAAGAGATGGGGGGAACCACTACAGAAAGTTCAGAGTCCGAAACGGAAAATAACCAGTCAGTCATGGAAGAGGAGAAAGTGACGACACAAAAATTCCTCCTGCTCATTGATCAACTCTCATTAGATCAAAAAAGACATTTGACCATCAAAGATATCGGAGTGATACTGGAGCGTCTCTCCTCTAAAATAGTCGATGTTGAACGACTGGATCGCGAAACGGAGGCTGATGACTGTTACAATTGGACAATCAAAGCCACCATTAGGGGTGACGTTCTTCGTGAGCTTGGGGTCATTTATAATGGTAACTTTTATGCAATATCTGAACATCCTAGTTACACTCGTGATGAGATGATCCAAATGCAACAACAAAGTCAACAGCAGCAACAACCTCTTCCTTCAACTTCCTCTGGTGCTCCTGGCAGTAGTAGCGGTGGTGGTGGGAGTGGTGATCACTCTCATCATCATCTTCATCATAGTATTATTACCACCTCCACCACAACCGCATCAACCTCTTCAAGAAGAGTCATTGACGATGATGAAGATATGAGATTGTAATAGTCAAAGTTACCAGTCGTTCAGAGTGCTCGCAAATAAACCTATTTATTGTTATCAATAAGTATTATTACACTACTCACTGAACTACTAATCGTACTATAAATAATTATATTAAAAATGTATTATTTCAACCGAGAAATCTCTTGTATAATATCTAAGTTTCCATTTGTTACCGCTGAAGAAAAATCATTTTGCCTATAGCCTAATTAAGCTAACCTTAAGTCTAGAGAGAATGCATGTGTATAAAAACCTCTAATAATAAATTACCACCTATATGAACTAAGAATGTGTATGATGATGGTAATTACGTATAAAATCATGATGAATCTATAAATGTTTTATATCACAAAATGACAACTCTATCCTGTAAGGTTGTAATGTAATAATAATAATGGAGGCAATGAGAAATGAGAGGTTGTATTCTACAAGTCAAGGGTGTGTATTAAAATGTGCCAACAGATCAATTCCATATAAGTACACTTGGTCTGGTGAAAGGAACCAATGTGAAACCTCTTGATCAATTATATTTGCCAAAATGATTTTCAATTACTTGTAACAAAATATTGTATACAGTATTTACCTTGCATATTCGAATAACAATTATTGCTTTTTCAGTTTCATCTCTGCAGAGGATGGACTGGTGTGTTAGTTTATGATGAAATATTGTACCGTCTGGCTCAGAGGTTGTTTTCATTCAATATTTCTAACCCTTATCAAATTAGGTTAATGCGAAATCGAAACAAATTCTATTCAATATTATTATGTATTAGCTATATACAGCAGTTGTATTGTATTCAAAAGTAAAGGACAGGTTTTCCTTATTACTTACTATTCGCACATAAAGACTTTTAGTAGATTGTTAAAATTTAAAAGATGAATTTGGTAGTGCTAAAATGTTAACGGGAAGCTCACAAAAGTTATGTTCAAGAATCATTTTTACGATCTAATACGTTTTTACTGTGTTAGTAAAGGACACAAGAAGGAAATGAAAGTAAGTCATTGTTATAACACTTTTTGGTACAAAAAATGAATGCATTGACACCTTTCGGAGATTAAATATCCGGAAATTAACTAGCTCCTCTTTATACACTGTGGCAATTCAGTTGTTGTCTTTTTACCTTAAAAGTTTTTTGCATTTGGAGAAAGCAAAAACTATAAGTTTAATACATCTAGCTCATTTTTTGATGTGACAAGGTAGGGTAGGTTAAAAAGAATAAAATATGTTTTATATAGAGTTTAGAGCAAGTCAATATATTCCACACTGGCGGTGGGTGATTTAGCGTTGGCTGGCGTAAATCACATCACAAGCAGCATCAAATTTCTATCTTTTTCTACGGTTTATTATTATTCTTATTGCAAATTTAGCAAAAGCATCCTTGGCCAATTTATGCAAGATTCAGTAACCGCAATTACCTGTTGTTATATGTATAAATTGTGGTGAGGAAAAAACATAATTAGTCTTTTTACATATAGAGCAGTCGTAGTGGCTTTTTTGATCTTCTTGGGTCATAATAGTTGATTGCATGATTAATCACATTGTTGTTATATTAAATTGTTATACATATTTGTGTAGACAGCAAGCTGCCGGTCAGCTTGACGTGGCAAAGAATTTTAATCATAGTAATAATAATTATAATAATGTACATTGTATTGTCTTCGTTAAATATTACTTAAATTTGTGAGGTGTCTATTGACACTTTAAAGTTGTATAAATAAGTTGCATTTCTATCCGATAATATCTCTTAAGTACGGGAGGCTTCGTTAAATAAATATAAAAGAAAGTTGTTGTTAACAGGGAAAATGTGTTAAAGCTTGATATGGAATCACAAAAGGTGCTAAAATTTCTTCCTAAACTTCTCACAATATATTCAACACGGATAAGATTATAATACGCATTGATCTCAAAGTTGAAAAGAATTAAGACACTAAAAGAATACGGCATGAGATTGTACGTTAAGGTTATGATTACTTACGTCTTAAAATATTGTATCTCATTGACCCTGTACATTACTCCATATTGTGTTGTAAAAAATCCAATCCTATGCAAAGATATTTATGATCCGATGTTCAAGGTATGTGTATTAAATGTACTAATGAAGAAACTACCGGAACTGGTTCTTTAATTACCTGAAAATGTAAAACCCAGTCGGTAGTGGTTGTTACTCAATGAGATGATGAGAAAATGAAAGTATGAAAGAGATTATAATAAAACCAAATATTCGTATTGGAATGTACCTAATTGCTCCGAAATGACTACAATATCCACTATTGTATGTGTAATATTTAAAAGGTAATCAGTCCTTTAAGAATCCAAAAAGGAAGGCAAAAATGTAATATTATAGAATTTAAGAGGTTTTAAGGGTTAAATTATTTCTATGGCCTAGGTCGGTTTTGAATAAAAAACACATTCTACCTAGGTACCTCGATGTCTTGTGTATTATTATTATCGATAAAAAGAGGATTAAAACACAATATGAGATAAATTATCGCCGATTCAAACACTGCCCATTATATTACTCTCTAACATCATATAGCTTCAGAGTCTTAATAAATGTCACTCCAACAATTTTTATTTTCGAAAATTTTTTTCCAAATTTTAAATTGTGGTTCACAAATTTTTTGTAAAAAAAAATAATTCATGTTTGGAGTTGTCAGTAAACCAAAGTAAAAAAATAAGATTGAATAGTTTGTAAGAGTACAAAATCAACAAAAAGTGAACACAAGGTAAAGTCAGTCACTCGTAGGACATTTGTCGCGTCTTAGCTATAAATGGTTTATTATCTATGTATTAATCGTTAATCTCAGGTTTCAATTTAAAAGAATCACCTTTGAAAACTGCCAAGTTAATATTATTATGTGTATTACAATTAATCTATAATCTAGTAATCAGCCTCTGTCGATGGTGACTAATTGCCATTTATTATTATTATAAGTACTCAACTTGTACTTACAAGAAAAGGCACGCGATGTTTGTGACACGGTTGGAATGTTTTAATCATTTCTTTTTAAAAAATCTCGAAGTGTTTTAAAAATAAATTTTTAATTACCGATAAATTCAAGTTGTTATAAATAGATTATTTTTTTCATCTTTTATTTGTCTTTGTTTGGTGTCTATAACACAAAAAGGCAATGAGAAATTATTTTGCTATAGAGAGTAGATTTGGTCCATTCATTCATTTCACCAATCTCTACTCATTTAATTTAAATCATTAAATGAATTTAATTAAAATTAAAATTCATTTTTAAATTTAAAAAATGACAATTTGACATTCAAAAAATCTTAAGTTTTCAGAAGGAAGAAAGTAATCAGAATAGATAAAGTGAGATGTACATACGCACATAATTAAACTGTCTTCAATGTTTAAATTTTAAATACTGAATATCTACAAATAATTATTAAATTATCTGTAATTTTTCACTCTGTTTAAATTCATTTGCTTAAAGCTATAATTCAAACAAAACTCATATAAAGCCAAGTATGATAAAAACTTGAAATTATAAATATCAAAATTGGAAATACAACAAAAAGTTATCCGACAATGGCATTTTCACAACAATTTGCTAACCAAAAAGGCAATCTTTTTCTAGAATAGTTTTTCAATTTCCAAGCAATCTTTAAAAACCTGAGTTATATGTTAAGTTATCTAAAACTGTAAATGATATAAAATAATGTAATCAAAGATATATCGTCACGTATGATATTTAAATATGATGTAAAGCAAATCGCGGAAATGCTTCACTCACTCATCAGAAGTTGTGCTGTGTACTATAATAATGTAAAACCATAACTGGTAAATGATATACAATTATTATGTGTGAACCAACCCCAAAATGTAGATGCCAATTCTTTTGAACATAAGTTATTAAAATATTAGAGATTCAAATAGAGATAATTAAATCATTTACTAATTACACTTAAATGTCTTATTTGCTTCAAAAAGAATTTATAAAGCAATGAACGGGCCTAGAACATACAGACAGATAAGGAGAGTACTGTATTCGAAAGCATACAAACAGGCTCCTTATAATTTTATGCTTATTTATGATTAAACACTAAAATTAACTTAAGTATAAAATCTCAATTTTACCACTGGTCAAGTGCAATAGGTAATATTGAAATAATAATTAACTTATGTACTTAATAGCGCTATGTATTTCTATTGGTAAAACTCCTATTGAAAACTCAACTGAAGCTCAACTACGCGGTTTGACCGGTATTTTTTCAGTAATTTTGCGGGCAGAATAATATAAGAGAAAGCCCATATGAAACTGATAAGGATGATGATTGATTTTTGAATAGAGATTTATAGTATTTATTATTATTATTTTATTATATGATATTATTATTACGGTGGATATTTTTTCATAATATTTTTCATATTTTGATAAGTTACAAGTACATTTTTTGATAACTTGCAAAACTTTTACATTTTATAGTGAAAGATTTTACTACTTCCGTTATTCATTTTTACCAAAATTTACTTTCTCCATTCAAATTTCGTAAAACTATTTTTCTTTTGAATTTTGAAACAAAATTTGAATCTGAGAATGTTTGATATTTAAAAGATGAATTTTTTCTTGTACTTTTGGGATACCTATGAAGATTTACACAAAGAGCAAGCAATTAGTAAATTGCAACTAGATTAATGAATCACTTGTTAGTGGTGTTTTGTAGGATATACTATGTATGCTTCATACTCATACTAATAAAAATGTTTGTGAAGTAATTATTATTTTATTTTATTTTGTGAATGATTGTTCGAAGGGAGAAATGATTGTATGAGAATATCCGCTGTTTGTTATTGACGTAATAAACATTGTATTATTACTGGTAATACATTTTAGCAAAGAAAATGAGAGTCAGATTCACAGAAGCTTTGATTAAATGTGTGCGGAGATTAACCTTACAAAATTGTATTGTTAGTTCTTTAGTAATTAATAATAATGAAATAATATCTTCTAATGAAATTGTAACACATGCAGATTCATATGAGATATTTACTTAAATTATATGATTGCAGTTAGCGTTAATGGTAATGGAACGATAACAATATTATTAATTCAGATATACACAACGGTTTGAAACAAAACGGAAATAAATAATACGTTCATGTACTTCAACGTTTGATAATTCTTTCAGTTGTATTCATCATGTCAATTTATTTTTCATCATTTAGTCAATGAATCATGTACCACACATTATGCATATTCAAAATTTAAAAAGTCAAATCAAAACCATTAAATAATATTATTGACTACGTAGTAAAAGTCTTAAAGAGATTAAAAGACGGACGGCAATGTTGGCTTTATTATTATATGAAAGAGAGTTTTGCGTTAAAAAAGTAATGTCAAAAATTGTTACATTTGTTTTTGTTTGTATAAGAAATCTCATGATCTGTTGAGAAATCGGGGGCCGATAAATTTTAAAATGAGCGAACCTATAACAGAAGCTAAAACGATTGTTGTAGCAGCGACATTCATCACCTGGTAGGCTAAAACTGTATAATCTTCTCCTAAGCCGAGGTCAAGCGCTGTGTCCAAAGCCACTGGCCCAAGTGCAGCTTGAACAGTCCCCTTAGGCAGCCATGCAGTTACTAGGAAGAATCTTTCTCGAAAAGGAAGTTGAGACCAGCTTGTCGTCAGAAATGACGCAAGTAGACGACCCTAAAGTGTTAAAGTTTGAGAGGGTAAGTTACACTTAATAAATCAACGACTCATATTGATTGAGTTAAAACTCCACGTACTGTCATACTGATCCCTAGACAAATCGCTCCCTGCCGAACTACCATCCAGTTTACAATATCAAAGTTTGTACGAGCTCCCATGATTCCGAACAGGAGGGGTTGAAATAGAAACCATAATTTGTCAAATGCTAGTGTCACCTAAGTCAATTTTAACAGTGGAAAATTTATTAATAGTTATGCAGGTGTTGGCAGTCTCACGTATGAACCAGGTTTACACAATGTGTTACGTGTAATACATTAGTAATTCCAAAGGGCTTCTTGTGACGCCACAAGGTGATTGCAATAAGGCTGCCTAGAAAAACGCCTAAAGGTCCTCCTCGAGGGTATCCAATTTTAGTTAAACCTAGAAGTGACATAACTCCACCACAGAATGTTGCGATAACCCGTAGGTCCCCTTGGCTTTTCTATTTTTTAAAGTAAAGATAAAGTAACTGCATACATTTGAAACATATAATTTTTATGATACAATGATACATTTTGTTATATCATACTCTATTTAAAAGTAATCCTGCAGTTCCACCCCAAAAGAGTCCAAATGCTCCACCCATTGCAACCTCTGCGACACCCTTTAACAAAGAAGTTGAAAGTATTCCTGCCAAAGAACAAAATCAATTCCATTAAGTTAATGCAATAAGTAAAGTAATGAATAAAGTTTGTGTTTTATGCAATTCGTATAACAAAAGACAATGAAAAATCTTACCTTCACCGAAAATAAATCCAAAGCAACATTCTGCCATGCAGATAGCTAAAATTGCATCTAATCCACTAGCTGTTTTGGCAATCACTAGACTTTCTTTCGCTTTTCCTGTGACTTTTGCACCCTCCTGAGATACAGTTTTTTCAATGGATAACAAATATGGCATCACGGCAGCTCCGGACATTGCTGACATTATGCAACTGAAAAAAAAACTGAATTTGTCTTCTGATTTCACTTTTAAGTGTACGTGCTTTCACCATGTTGACGGAAGTGGGGATGACATGAAGCATTATTGGGAAATATTGCTGAGTTTGGTTTTATTTCGCAATGCAAATTTTAAAAATTCTTACATTCATTCATCTCTCATTTCTTTTACTCACCCCATCAATGCTGACCATGCTGGTGGAAATCCAATGACAAAATAAGCAGCTAAGCCTCCACAAATGGCTTCTATAATGCAGGAACCAACTGCCAAAGATGGGACTGTGTTCTTAAACTTCTTAATGTTTGTAGGATTTACGCTGAAAGCTCCTCTTGTCAGTAGAATAACAACAGAAATTGCCCTGATGGAAAAAAATCGAAAATGCAATGTATGGCAACGGCATTTTTATAAATGTAATTTTGTTGCTATTTTATAAGATTCCAGGAAAATTCATGTCCTACTTTTCCTTCCCCGCTTGGACCCATTTTATAAGTCTTTTAAAATGTAAAACCATATAATTTGTGGGATAGCTTATGACTATGACTCAAAAGTAATTAGATTATGGACGTCAGTTGCCTTAATTAGCATTAAACTCCCAAACAAAAATGACTTCGGACTTTCACTCTCCATGTGTGCTACAATTAAATTGTTTAGAAGTTTCTATTCTTAAACTTTGGATATCATTTTATTTTAAACAAGAATTGTTTTCAAAATACGTTTTATGTAAGTATTCAAAACATTTGGGGCATTTGCATTTAAAACATTCAAAATGCTACAGAAGCCTTTTAAATCCCTGGAATCTTGCATTGTAGTTTACTGTGGAGAAAGCGAAGGTGAAAGTCGAAGTAATTTTGCCCTGTTTTAATCCCTGTGGGCATGATGTGTGTAGGTAGTAACGAGAAATTTAAGAGCCATTGTCATTGTAGGCTATGAAATATCTGGGTATGAAATGCAGGGTGTGAAAAGTCAGAAATACTTTAAACCAGCTTATTATTAGATTAGGACAATACCTCAACGGAGAACTGATGGAAAGCTGCAAATCCTTCCCAATATTGATGTAAGATACGTTTCGTATTATAAAACCAGCACTCAACATCCCAACTAAGGGTGGAAGGTGAAGCAACTCTGCAATACGACCTGAATCAACAAATTCATGAAAATGTCAACAACAAACTTTCTTATATGATTTGCAATTTAGACATTGCGAAGGTCATGCCATCAATATGTGAATAGCATGCCATCTTGACATTGAGAAATATGGATTCATTTAATATCCAATTTCATCTCGTCTAGTTCCATCAAAGCTAATCAATAAAGAAAACATTATGATTTGTATGATAATTCCCATCATTTATTAAAAAAGTTTGGGATAGTTGGTAGTAACTAGTAACTATCAAGAAAATTGATTTTTCGGTTGAAGTACCCTTTTAGAGAAGAGGCGTGGGATAATTGGACTTAATTCTTAGGAAATATATTTTTATTACTGAGCACCAGAGAGTCTCAGTAAAACGCTTGAAGAGATAATTATAGACCGATTTAATTAAAGTCCTTATTGAAAGATTGATGTGCATCATGTAATTCTTATCATGATTAAATATTTTTTAAGTATGTAAAATTAGATTTACAGTATTGTAAAATTTTAAGATAAATATCAATTTCAAATGCGAATGCTATTATGATAGTTTAGCTTATACTTACCAAGCACAATGGCAGAAACTTCCAAAATAACTAACGCAAACAAAGACCCTCCCGGAAGTGCCATGTTGCCCCACAGAATATAAAACAGTGCCCAAATGGAAAGACATATTAATGGATAGACGATTAAATATTTTAGCAATACAGAAGCTAAAATTTTACTCCACATATCTAATTGTTTTTTATCACAAATCCATCGTCTCTTATACCCAACGGAGATAGGTGGACTAAATTCAGGGTGAATTGATGACAAATTAGTCTTACAATGATCATGATGATCATAATTGGCAATTACCGACGAAGCTGGGAAAGCTTCCGGATTTTCTCTATCCTCCGGTAAATATTTGAATCCACCCATCCCACCGTTATGATCTATTACTAGCTCTGATGAACGGATGTCACTTCGGAAGCAACCATCACTGCACTTGTCACTAACACTATGATTTTGATCTGCGGACGTCCCTTTTTGTTCATCTTCCCCAATCCATGATACCGACAGGAGTGAACAATTATTGCATAGTGACAATTTTTTGTCCCCTTCTTGAAATCCTTTAGAACAATCTCTAACGTAGTATAGATAAGAAGAGAAAAGTTTAATAAATAAATTAAAAGCTGATGTTTTACGTATCAAGAAATTAATATTAGCCTATAAGCTACGTTTATCTTATCAAGAAGACCCTTACCCTGGAGTAGTTTGAGCATCAATGATCTTCTTTGGGAAAAGACTGCTAAAAATCTTGCTATTTGACTCGGGATCTTGTAACTGTTTTCCGTCATACCGACAAGCAATCATTGCTTTGATACTGTTGCTCAAGCTATCACTTTCTGAGTCAGTGTAGCCTAAATTCACCCTACCGTTTGAGTCCCCCATCCTATATTTCCTTGACAAGGCAGTCCACTGATGCGGGTAATTTCTTTCTCTATTTTATAATATTACTTTGTGCTTTGCTTTCTCTTTTGATGGGTAAATGCAATATCGTTATTTAATATTTTACAGATAGAGAACGACTGCAGTCAGTGCTGATTTCAATTTCGAAATACAAAGA
>JAQFYJ010000507.1:0-12889 GCA_034694685.1 Isotoma anglicana | reverse complement strand
ATAGCTGTGCATTTGTAATAATTGTAATCCATAGAAAGGGATCTGGTTTCACTGGAAAGCAAATTGGCGTTTGTAGAAAAGCAAATGCTGGAAGCAAAGAAAATGTACGACAAAGTCGCTGGACACAACCAACCTGTAGTAAGTAGCTCATTTAGCTCTTTATTGAACGTAATTTCAAATTGTACCGTTTTTGCGGCAGCTAACTTCTTGTGTTCTTTACAGCCTGTGGTGTTGGAAGAGTTAGACATTGATGTTAACGGGTACATAAGAAAGTCAAAGGGTGAAAATCCCCATTTTGCCAAGATGGCTGACCAAGTTCAAGAGTCAGTGAAAAATATTATGCGACGAAAAGCAGAAAATGGAGAAATATCGACAGCTTCTAAAGGTTTGTTTTTATAAAAGCATTAAAAATCTGTTCAAGCGTTTCAGAAAGTTTCGCACTTAACCATATTTCTTATCTGTCTAGATGAAAGAAGGCGAAATCGTACTAAAGACGAAGAGGGCGAGGTATGTACTATTTATTTATGTTTAGGTCATTACAATTTAAACGTGCTGACATATTCTTCTATAAATAAGTAACCCAATGGATTGAATGCATATTTTTTAGATTATGGAGGTCGAAACTGCACAGAAACCAGTCGAATCTAAAGTTGTTCTCGCTCCAACGCCGAAAGTGTTACCACGTGTGATGCCAGCTGTAGGAAGCTATGTTTATGCATTAAATCGGACGCTTCTTCATTTCTGGTTAAAAGGAGAAGTTACAGAAGTGATAAAAACGGGACCCTCCAAACCAGTAAGTGTCATTTTTATTCATTGATTGTTATTTTTAATTACAATATAAATGTATATTATGCTTATTCAATCTTATCTTGTTTAACTTTCAGCTGGAGTTCATTGTTCAATTTGAACCACCTAAAAAAGGGAAATCTGCCAAAGATGCAGGCAAACCGTTTTCTCCATTATCAAAACAAGTAACTTCAAAGCAAGTTGCTTATAACGTGCCTTGCCCCTTTATACTTCCCGTGGGGGCAAGGATAATTGCCAAGTTTAGAGATGAACTAAAAACGGAGCCTGCTGGTGATGGACAGTATTATGCTGGTGTAGTCGCCGAGCCTCCTAAAAATACGAATAATTATAGGTATTTTTTATGTTTAATTAGACACAGATCGACCAATTTTTATGCATCAACTTGTACAACATTAAAAATAAGTTTCTATGCTTAACAGGTATTTGGTATTTTTTGATGATGGATATGCTCAGTACGTTCACCACAAAGAAGTGCTATTGGTTTGTGAATCGTCTAAAGAAGTTTGGGCAGATGTACATCCTGATTCGTCTGATTTCATAAAAAATTATGTTCAAAAGTATCCAGAAAGACCTATGGTTCGTCTCAGTGTTGGACAAGTTGTTACTACAGAGTGGAATGGTAATCAGTTAAACATTTACCGTTATCATGTACATAATTATTAAATTCTGATTATAATATGGATTTCAGGCCAGTGGTGGGTGGCACGAGTCGTGGAGCTAGATTGTTCATTGGTTAAAATGAAATTTGAAAGTGATGGCCGTAATGAATGGATTTATAGAGGCTCTACTAGACTCTCGCCATTGTACGAAAAACAAAATCGACAAAAGACTAAAGCTACTGCCCGTAGGCATGTATCTACAGTTGCAAGGGTGAGGACAATTTTTTTTATTAAACTTACGATACATGAAACTATGACACAACAATGTCTTAATTACATTTAATTTAACAGAATCGTAATCAGCCCACTATTGAGTACAATTATGGAGATGATGATGTCAAAAGAAGTGAGTCACAGACAAGTAATTGTGAAATTTTATGATTTGTTATTTAAGGCACTGTATCTAAATGATTTATTTTTGTATTTAGCATCCGGCTCTGTAAAGCCCGTCGCCAAAAAATCGACTAGTGGTGTATCACAAAGTTACGATAAAAGCTTGGGTCATTATGGAATGCGTATGCCGCGTTATGATTATGGAGAATTTGAAGGAACAATTATTGTAAGCACTTATATATCTTGTTTTAAATTTTTCGTAAACGAAAACGAAAGGGTACTTAACTTACAAGTAAATCTGGTATTTTAACTATAGAAAAAAGCCATACCTGATTCAGCGCATAAAACGAAGGAGTATGTTCCTCATACGTGCAACTCGTCGTGTGTTGAAACTTTCAACGAATTTGATCGGGAGTTTAGAAAGTACAATCCTCTTTCTGTACCACTACATTTAGGATGGTCAAGGTATCCTATTATTTAAATAGTTTTTTTTGTTATTATAATTTTAAAAGTTTTAAATAATTAAATTTTGTGATATATCTTACATATTATCTGTGTCACTAATAGGGAAATTGGAAAAACTCCTCGGAAAAATGTATTTTATAGAGGCCCTTGTGGAAGAAGAATTCGTGACATGAATGAAATGTACGCTTATCTCAACGAAACAAGTTGTGGAATTCCAGTTGACTATTTCTGTTTTGATCTCGCTGTGGATTGTCTCAATGAGTTCCGTCAAGCTCGTCAACATAGTTTCCTACCTGTAATTGCCTACATACTTTGCGTTTTGTGCTAGATCTTGGTAAAATTAAGTATTTAATTGTTGCTTGTATTTTTTTAGGATTTGACTTACGGAAAAGAACTAACTCCAGTTCAAGTTGTGAATGCATTTGATTTTGAATATCCTCCTTACGTGGAATATTCTAGTTCCCGAATTGCTGGCGATGGTGTTACGCTAAATACTGATGATGAATTCCTGGAAGGCTGTGATTGTGAAGATGACTGCAGGGTAACATTTATTACTGCTTTTTATGATTTCTTAGACTATGAAAACTTAAAAAAGCTAAAACAAAATATGATTTATTTTTGTAGGACAAGTCAAAATGCTCCTGTTGGCAATTAACACTATCAGGAATCTCTTTCACAAAGCTAAATAATGAGGAGTTCCCATTAAAAGGATATGAGCATAGACGACTACATGACCATATTGTCAGTGGCGTTTACGAGTGCAATTCAAAGTAAGTTTTTATTTTCGTTTAAAGAAAATTTAAAAAATAGGTTCAGGTAGATTGAGTTTTCACTATGCATTGTATTTTTAGATGTAAGTGTCGCAAGACATGTTGCAATCGAGTTGTTCAAAATGGATTAAAAGTTCCTCTACAAGTTTTTAAGACAGCAGCAAAAGGATGGGGTATTCGTCCTTTGTATGATATTCCTGAGGGCTCATTTATCTGTATTTATGCTGGGCAAGTTTTAACCGAACAAGGAGCTAATGAGGTAAACTATAATTTAATTTAAAAATAATTAATTGCCTCTTATCTAAATCTAAATTGTATTATCGATCGAATACCTTACTTCAATATTTTACAGGATGGGAAACAATTTGGTGACGAGTATTTAGCTGAGCTGGATTACATTGAGTGTAATGAACAAGTCAAGGCTGACTATGAGTCTGACGTTACAGACATAGAAGCTGAAGAAATTCCCGAGAAGCCTAAGAAAAGGCGTGGAAAGGGCAAAGGTAAGATTCACAAAGTAGTCAATCATTAGCAACAGACAAATATATACGATATTAAATTACAGGAAAGAATGGAAACTCAGACGATGAGGTTGACTCACATGCTAACGACAGTAGCTATCGAGGTCCTAAACCAACAACTAGTCGTACAATTAATACGCGTAATAAAAACGGGAAAGGAAATAGCACCACAAAAGATGACAGTGACGATGATGATGATGATGACGATGAAGATGGTGAGTCATTACATTTTTGTTGGCAACTTAAGATAAGTCTTGTTTACTGAAATTTTTATTTTCAGACGATGGAACTCGAAAACGGTCCCGATTTAATGCAGAAGTTCGATCTTATAAAGCAAAGAAAAAGGAACGTCTCCCATTGAGAGAATATTTTGGAAAAGATGAACAATGTTATATCATGGATGCCAAGACTTTGGGAAACATTGGGCGATATCTAAACGTTCGTAAATTCAGATATCAAGCAGAGTTTTGTTCTTTTAAAATGTATTAAAAAGAAATTAGTGCATAGTGGTTACGTTTTTTTTTGTTTCTGTAGCATTCCTGCCAACCAAACGTATTCGTACAAAATGTATTTGTGGATACTCATGATCTCCGTTTCCCTTGGGTAGCCTTCTTTTCAAGCAAGCATATACGGGCTGGAAGTGAGCTTACGTGGGATTATAATTACGATATTGGAAGCGTTCCTGACAAAGTTATGTACTGCTATTGCGCATCACCTGAATGTCGCGGCCGTCTCCTGTAATAATGTTTACTTGGAAATTATCATCGTGTCCTTTGATTAGGATTTCTTAATAGTGACTATTTTCTACGTAAAGAAATTTCGTGAATATAACCGCCTGTAGCTATAACTATCATTGACCTGCCTAATCTGATATGGTTTACATATCGATATCGATGTGAAATGATTTTTTACATAATCTGTTTTATTGTAGATTTTTTTTCAATATAATTTTTGTGACCTAAAATAAAACTATGAACAAATGCGCACATATAATATTCAGTGCTTGTTGCCTTTTTGTGTTTATTTGGAGCAAAATATTCTCCGAGGAAATACTGACAGCAGATGTTTAGCATGTGAACAGACTTTCCATTCCAGCTCCAGCGACTGTATAATTAATTTATATCTATTGATGTATACAAAATGTTCATTAATAATATTCCATAATTGCATACTTTCACTTTATAAATTGACTTGCAGTGACTATTAAGGGCGGAATTGATGCATGCATTTCAAAACGACTGAGTTATAATAGGTACTTTTATTATGTAACAATCTTGGAGATTGTTGTGCTTCATATTTTAGTACAATGAACGGTGAAATAGTGAAATCACAATCTTGTTCATTTATTCTCACTCGTTGGTATATTCCAAAAGACATAACACTTTGTTTCAGAAGCAATGCTGTTGTAAGCTTCATGCATATCTTAAGGAATCTAAAGTTGTCCTGGTACGGGTTGGGTTTACCATCATCCGATTTGAGAGTACATAAGAATGAAGAAGATTTTGCAGTTTACCATTGCTTTCACATTCCTTATCTGTGGTGACCCAATACGGATAAGTGAAGCTCTAAATTTGGCAGAGAGTAGTAGTGGTAGAGGTCTTGGGAAGAAAATACTTGGGCTCGAAAGTGAAGACGATGGAAACTCCACAAGTGTAATCGATGTTTCCCGAGGAATAATTAGGGATATTTGGCATACTTTATCACACTACTGGGGAAGAAATGACCTCAATTCCCTCGAACGATTGGAAGATATTGGTTTGGAAATACTCAGTGGATTTAACGAAAGGGAAAAGGGCACCGTCCTCTTCTACCTCTATAATAGAAACCAGTATGAATAAAAACATAGTTCTTGTTTTTACCAATAAATATTTGAAAATTATGACTTTTGATAAGCTATTCATTGTTTTACTAAACCTAGGACAGGATCTGACATCATTAAGTATGGCGTTCCAAATCACTTGCGCTCTACCAAATTTGTACCAAGGATGCCTATTAAATTCCTCATTCATGGTTTCAAGATGAATGGATTTTCTCCTTTTTCATATCTTCTAAAAGAAGGTAATGTCGAAAACGTATTATCACATCACATATGTCGAAAAATACACACAATCATTGCTGTTTAGCTATATACTATAAGCGGTTTTACTGTGTTTTTATATTTCTAATTTCTATAGCATACTTAAATCATGGCCCTGAGGTGAATGTAATTAGCGTAGATTGGAGAAGGTTAGCTGGGGATCATATATATTTCAATGCCGCTTTCAATACGCGCATTGTGGGAGAACGCATTGGAGAAATGGTCGTTTTTCTTAAACAAAACGGATTTATCGATTCTTACGATCAAATCCATCTTATCGGATTCAGTTTAGGGGCGCATGTAAATCATTCAGTACATTATTTTATTTCTGATAAATCGACTGGAAGTTGAGAAGTATTTTTTAATCACAGGTTGCGGGTTATGCAGGAAAATACATAATCAAAACTGAAAAGCAACGAATTGGAAGAATTACAGGTATTTATTATGCAAATTATTTATTAATTTTGAATAAATAAACTATCTGTCATTCTTTAGGCCTTGACCCTGCAGGTCCGTCTTTCTCAGGTCCAAATCCGAACAATAGGTTAAGTTTAAATGACGCAAAATTTGTCGATGTGATCCATACGTGTAGTGGCAAAAGTGGTATAGCACAATCGGTTGGCCATGTTGACTTTAGACCTAATGGTAATTTGCAGAATATTAAAAGATATAAAGGTTCTAAAAATGTACTCAAAATTAACCATGTGCAGGTGGAGCAGACCAACCGGGATGTGATTGGGAACGAATTCGTGATTTCTTTTTAAGTAATGTTTGCAATAATTACCTCATTCATTACAATATTACAATAAGGCATAATTTCAATTTTTTTATTCAAAGGAAATTGCAGTCACGAAAGAGCCTATTACTTATACCTTGAATCTATAAAAGGAAAAAAGTTTATAGGGTGCCCGTGCAATAATTACGAAGAATTTCAAACAGGAATTTGTAATTGTTTTCAATCTTCACCTGACGCAGCGTTAATGGGAGAACATTGTAATAGCTCGTAAGTTATAATTATTGCATTTAATTTTAAAACAAAATTTAAATGGCTAAAACTTAATTACTCTATTAAAATCTTACTAGGGCAAGAGGGGATAAATATCTAATCACTGGAGATTCATTTCCTTTACCAACTAATTCAAAAGATTAGTGTGTATAATTTTCTGTTTTGTGTTTAATTTAATTTTAACCATAATTGTGTTTCGAATGAATAATATACAAAATTAAATTTAATTTGGCTATTATACTGGAAAACTGGATGTGGCAAGTCTAATGAAATAGTTTTACTTCATTCATTTATAAATGATTTTTGCAGGTTGTACAGCTTTTTTCATGCCATGATCATTTTTTCATGTTTTACATGCCAAATAATTTAAATGATGTGTTAAAATGGCCAGAACATCGTCATATTAAAATGTATTTGTCCATGATCATTATAAGTCTAATCTTAAGATGAATGAATGTATCTGAAGTTCAAGTACCTTTACAATGCTTAAACTTTTTTTATGGAAAACGTCAAAGCAAAAATTAAAACGGATGACGAAGCACCTTTTTCTCTTAAAATTCGCGAATTCCCAACTTCCCAAATAATGCATTTATCAAAATTATGCCTGGAGGTAAAACTTTTGAAGCGTATTATTAAATGCATATTTTATTAAAGACTAAAAAACTCATTTTTGGTTAATAGCAAATAAGTGTTCACCGAAAACGTCCTTTCTCATTTAACTTAAACTTAAAAATTAATTTAATAAATAGTAAAACTAAAAATTCTAGAAACGATAAAAGCAATATGATTTTTTCTGGCGTAAGGCGTAATCAGAGTGAGTGGGCGATTAAATTCTTAGATACGGTAAACGCCATTCATGTAAACGATGTTAAGAGGTTGTGGGAATGAGAGCTAATTTCTTATCAGCATTTGATCATAATAATCTCATGTGGCACAAGGCACAATGCTTGTTTATTTATCACTACAAAATTGATACACACGACACAAAGACGAAACCGGTACCGGCTGCGGCTTATATTTATATGTATAAGTGGTTAATGGGGTACCATTTTATTTACAAGACGTTGAAGAAGCACGCTTTGTAACATGTCAAAGCCTCAGCTTTTTATCACTGCAGAAGGTACCAAGAAGTCTATGAATTGCAGGAAGGTGGTCGTCGTCTTTCGCCATAAAAATATAACAGTTATGTTATTCAAATTGGCAGCAGTCAGTAGTTAGCACAGTATGCTCTGTATTAATCTCATTTGTAATATTGTAAATTATCAAAAAGAAATAAAAATTACTAGTAGTATTGACTTTGAACTTGAGGTGTGTTTTCATAGTAGGTTACTTTATTACTGGCATCCCAAGTAATAATCCTTTCATCTTTATGTTAAATACGTGAATTCAAGTTGCACCATCTCATTTTAGAAACATCAGAACACAACGGTGTTTTAGCCTATTTCATTAGCAAAGGTAGGAAGGAATCGCCCAATCAAATGGCACACTTATTAGGAAAGTATCTGTTGTTTTATCAATGTTCCGTCGTTATCGGGGTTTATGGCACATCCTCAAGATTCCCCTGGACGCATCTGACTCATGGACAAATCTTACCTGGATTACCTAATCTGCAGTCATACTTGTTCCGTAAGTTTCTCACCAGTTTAAACATTTCAACACGAACATAAATTAAACAAATGTTTGAAGCCATTTAATAAGAAAATTCTGTTAGAGACTATGGCAAGGATAAACCCAGCGATCGAAGAGCTGGAGCTTGGGTCCATGGTTCCATCGCTACCTTTTAGTGACAAAGATGTTAACAATGTTAAGTTTTACTTGTACACTTCTAATAAGGCTGAAAGAATCGACCTTGACAGTGAATCAAGCGAATCTAATGAAGTGGAAGAACAACTTTTGGTAAATGATCTTTCAAGCGTACAGCGATCCAGTTTTAATCCTAAACATGATGTCAAGATTTTAATTCATGGATGGAGTATGACAATGAAATCAAAGGATTTTCCAGGTCCTGTTAAAAATGGTAATAATGGTTCTTGTAACATTATGACATTATGACTTTATGAGAGTTTTCCAAAGTTAAAATATATCGTTCAACGGATTTAAATTAATTGATTGATAAATTCGATTTAAGCATATATTGAACTGGGCCAGAAACGGGACAATAGCAAGAAATACAATATAGTGTGTGTAGACTGGAGTGCTCTTTCAAGAGAGTTTCTTTACTTTAATTCTGTCCTTTATGCGGAAAAGGTTGGAAGAAGGGTTGGCGAATTTATAACTTTTCTAAAACTTGGAGGATTTATTTCAAGTTATGAATCTGTACATATTGTTGGATTCTCTTTGGGTGCACATGTAAGAAGTAAAATTAAAGAAATATCATTTTGAAACTAAAAAATACATTTGTATTTGACACTGAATAAAGGTTGGAGCTATTGCTGGGAGCTTTGTTTATCGAGCAAATAATGAGAAGTCAATGATAGGAAGAATTACAGGTACATAAGAATAACAACAAAAAACAGAAATTATAATAGAAAGTGTAATTTAATCGGGGTTTGTCCTTACAGGACTGGATCCAGCGGGCCCTGGCTTTTCATCTGAAGAAGTACCCTTGAGCCAGCGACTAGACTCCAGCGATGCGATTTTTGTAGGTAAGTACATTTGATAGGTTCTTCAATTTTCATGTTCAGATTAATATTAATATTATAAATTCTTTTACACGCATTTTTGTAGTAAAATAAAAATACCTTAAGTACAAGGTAATATAAATAATGTAATGTAAATATTTTGACTTCTTTAATTTCAAAGATATTCCTAAAAAATGTCAACTTAAAGAATTGTTAAAAGTAAAATTACTCATTCAAACATTTCTATGTATTTTAATAATTTTGATAATTTTTGTAGATGTCATCCATACGAATATGGGACATTTATTTAAAGGAGATTTTGGAACACCATTGGTTTGTTGTAACTTTTAAAAGCGATTAAGATAACTCAATGGATTTTTAGTTGAGTTTCTAATTTATTAAATTTTGCAGATTTCTGCCCATGCCAGTTTTTTTCCTAACGGAGGTATGGTGTTCAATTCAGAAATTAAAATGTCTCATGCAGTAGGTGATATTAATATTTATATGGAATGTGAACAATAGGTCACCGTCAACCTGGATGTGAGTTATCTCTCCTTCGGGAATATTCAGTTCCCAGGCGAAGTAAGTTCAAAATTAAATTACAAGTACCTAACCACACGTTAATTTTTTAATCGAATCATCCATTTTTTAATCTTCATCAAAGGTGGATGTCATCACATGAAAGCTATTGACTACTTCACTCTGTCAATAGAAGTCCCTTACATTGCTTGCAAATGTAGCGATTGGGCTACCTTCTTAAAAGGAACATGCAATTGTAATCTAAAAGAAAATCGGGCTTACATGGGAGAACATTGTGGTTCTAGGTTGATGAAAATTTCCATTCTGTTTAAAATTTTAAACATTTATAGATGTTAATACTGATTTTTAAAATTACATAGGGCTCGAGGAAAATATTACCTTCACGCACATTAACTGCAACTTGACGATCAGGAACGTCACGATCCAGGAATTGGAAAAATAAATTAATATGCATGGCAAATTTCATGTGATAACTTCTATAGCCTTCTTATTTCATTACTCTGCTTGAAGGGCTATACCAGAAAATGTAAAGGGGCTGAACTGATTATGTAATGAAATAGTTGTTGAAATAATTTTTTTGTTATCTAATATTAATTTCAGGGTTAAATATTAATTAAATTATTTATTCCTCATTTACTATTTATGCAAAAAGGGTTTTAAAAAACTCAACTGCTCAATAAGTTAATAGCAATAAATACGTTTTGAAATGAATACTTTTTATTCTTCTTCAGAATCCTTCTTTTTTGACTTGCTATCGTCTGAGTCCTTCTTTTTATCTTTGGTACTTTCCTTCTTCTTTTGTTTGTCCTCTTCTGTCTTGAGATAAAATTTTCCCTTGGCTCTATATAATGTAAATACGAATTAATTTTGATTATATACTATTAGTTATGAATATTAAACGTCAAAAAAGTACGTAGTAGGTGTAGATTCGCCCATCAAAACTGTCTCTTCACAATCACACTTATCTTCCTTAAACTTATCATAATCATCACAAAGGCACCCCTTATACTTTTTCCCTTCGATTGATTCCGCGTAATATTCATAGCACTTGTTTGTACTGCAAATTCCTGTAGCATCAATATAATCCACTTTTTAGAATTTTGTTCTTATTTCAAAAATGTTCTTAAACGAAAGAAAAAGTCTCACCGATAGGTTCACCAATACCGTCAATATTGCATTGTGGTTGAACAATTCCACCTATTGCAGAATTAAAGCTAATTAAGACTTGGCTATAACTCCAATACGTGTTAGTATTCGAATTCTTTTTTGAGCTATTGTAGTTATGTTTCTTTTCCAAATATGCTAACTGGCTGGATTTAAAAATATTTAATATAATATATTATAGCCTGAATAAAATGCATAGTATAAGCAGTAGCATTTCAGACTTCAAGCAGGCAACAAGGAAGTAAAAGTCACGAAATATGGTCTTTGATGTATAGGTATGTACTATTTATATAAGTAATGGAATTACCATTGGGGAACCAATCACTTGTTCCAATAACCAAAGTCGTTCCAAACTTGCCCATCTTATTCCCCATGTTACAATGTATCACGTCAACATATTCAGCGTCGTCAGCGGTTAACCGTTTCTCCTCCTCGAGACCGGCTTCAAATTGCTCCCAAGCGGGATCAAGTCCTGTAATCCTTCCAATCTTTTTCCCATCCGACTTGCTCTGTACAACGTTTCCTGCGATTCCAGCGATGTGGGCTCCAACGTGGTGTCCGATTATGTGTACCTTTTCTAAGTCCTTGATCAGTCCCTTTTTTTTTAAAGCGACAATAAGTTGTCCCAGACGTTTACCAATTTGAAGACTAGCCTTTGCCGAATCCTCATATTTAGAATTTGCAGCATGTTTATCCCAATCGACAAGAATTATGTTTTCGGTTCTTCCTTCCCCAAAATATGCTGGAAAACGATTTGATAAGTATCCGAGCATAGAATAGGGATAAAAAAACAAAATAAAGCATCCGAAAAATTTTATCGCTACTTTCAAATTACCATCTCGTTTAACCATTACCTTTTTTAAGTTTTTGAGGAGAATTATCAGGATTAGTTACGGTCTCCATCCATCCATGAACAATAATGATGACGCCATTGTCCACATTCCATTTTTCAAGATCATCAGGACCCTTAATCGAGTCTTTTTCAATCTTAATAGCTTCTTTTTTGCTAAGTAAGAACATTTAAAAGTAAGGTTAAATTTTATAACTTATTAATTTTAAAGGCAGCTGGACGTTGTAAATGTTTATTTAAATGTAGATTATAATACTTTTTCTTGGTATAAAGGTCATATGTGACGTCACCATCTTCAACCTCAGATCCTGGTCCACTGCCAAGCCAAGGGAAAATTTTACTAGCTCCCTGAGCATGAACTTTCTGAATGGCTAAAGCGCCTCCGATTCCCATTAAAAGACCTCCAACGCCGGAGAGCAGGGAGCGACCTTCTTGTTGCTCTCCAGATTCCCCAGGTGCAGAATCAGGAGCCTCCGTAGGTTTAGAAGGATCGACACGCCTTTGAGCTCTTACTCCTTTAGTTTCAGCTGCAATTGCTCCATTTTCTGAATTTTCATTAGATCAGTTAAAAGTGTACAGTTAACTACCTTTAGAAATCTTTTCTACAAATGATTGCTTACGTATTGCAGAAATTTTGGCTGAAAATGCCGTTCTCAAAACGACGCTTAAAATTATACATTTTAGAAGATACAGATACATTTCGACAGTGCCAAATATTATAGCTTTTCAGAAATGATGCTACGCCGTATGGAACTAACATTACACACTTTAGACGAAATTGTTTAGACATTTTGTTTTGAGTTAGAAAGTTTTGCTTATGCTTCCGGGAATCAAATTTTGGCAATTGTAGTCCGAATTTGAGTCGTTGAGGTCTAGTATTTTAAACATTTCTAATAAGTGTTGGTAGGCGATGATTATGAATGTCTCATAAGGTCATAACTTCCTGAATAGATAAATATTTTTTAAGTGTCTCCTAAACTAAAGTCATCTCGCAAGCCCTAATATGCTCGTAACTTTTATGAAGTTGATTTGTGGTCAATCCTCTTAAACTTTCTACGTCATACCAATGGCCATTT
>JAQFYJ010000506.1:0-12892 GCA_034694685.1 Isotoma anglicana | reverse complement strand
CCATAACGTAGCTTTCGCTACTTAATAAAATAATATGATACATTGTTTTTTCTATTCTTCTCTAGAGTGAAAGAAGAGATGGTGAAAAATGGAAGATGTCAAATAAGAGAATCAGGATGTTGTTACATTCATCCCGTTGCTTGGGTGTCATTAATAATGGAAAAAGTGGATCACGAGGCAGATCAAGTTCCCTTTTATGGCAAAGTTCACTCGCAGAAATCATAAACAGCTTTTCATTTCTCAAATCTCAAATCTTTACTTCTTTCATGAGTAAAAATGTTTACCTAGTGTCCGCAATGCACTAAATAAACTTAAATTGTATAATAAAAACATTTACGAGGATGTGATTAGATTAGACTATAGAGTCTCATTATGTCAAAGGGTCATCCATCCATATCCTTACAATGTCTTTTCAATGTGTGTTATTTATTTACGACTGAAAAACATACTTGAAGACAACAAGTAGGTAGAATTTTCACTTCCTATATGAACGTATTAGGGTATAAAATTTATCTATGCAAATAATGTAATCACTCATTTACACCCTTGATGTAATGAAGATTGGCAGTTCAGTTCCCAGCCGTCGCTGGTCACGGCATTTCGTGTCAATGGGAATTTTAAAGACAACAGGAAATGCCTAATTGTTATGCATTTAAGTTATTCAAGCGGTTGACTGTGATGGGTGACGGGAATGATGATCATTATTATTATGACTATAGAGAAATTAATAGCCCTAACTGTTGAGTGTTCTTGACAATGATGACTTGATGACCCTGGACGTTTTGAATTGATAGAACAATTACTACAGCTGCAGATGTATGTGTACCGAATACTTGAGATTCATCATAATCATCTCAACTCCGAGTGATACCATCTCTATTTTATTTATACTCATATATTAATATGCACAAAAGACCGTTTAGATCTTTCAGATCGACATCAATTGTCTTTTCAATTCAATAATTACTCAAGTTCAAAGCCATAGATAAAAATACTATGAAGCTAGAAGCCTGCTATTAGTCGACTTGGTGAATGTCAATCTTTATCAATTGAACCTTATTAGGATTCGCAGAAATGTCACACACACACATGCTTCTCACCCTTGCATTCGTTCTCAATTTCATGCAAATCGAAATAGTTCCTTTGCCACCCATACGACTTGACATTATTGACTTTGATCATTCTTACCCATTATTATTAAAGGCAGCTACTTTTTATTAGCACTTATTTAATTCTACAAAGATTAGCTGTATTTTGTTTGCATTTGTATAAGCTTTAGAAACTTGGGTGGTGTGGTGATGGTGAATGATTAACACATTTCGCCCTCGTGCACAGGGAGGGTTTGACCTACAGAATCGTCCAAAATTCCAAGCAATTAGGAACAACCGTGGATAAAGATATTTTGGCCAACTTAATTTAAAAGAAAGAAAAGCTCACAAACGAGTATGCAATAAAGCATCTAAAGTTATGTATATCTGGTAATGTGGTACTTATACTTACTTAGTGGAAGTACTTGATTACGTGCTAAAACCCTTTGAATGTAAATAAAGGTGAAAGCAGTTCCATTCCAGCAAGGAAACAAACACAAAATATTGTATAAATTCTGGTGTAAATAATGACATAATTGAATGGCTGCTATATTACTCTAGAAATGAGGAATAAACACACAAAAAAAGATTACACGTTTACAACAAAGCCGTTGCTATTACCGTTCTCTGGTTCGTCATTCGTTCTCATTCTAATTTAATTCGTTCCCGTGCCATTTGCATGTCTTGAACCGATTTACTCCCCGTAAATTGACTCAAGTCAGAAAACGCAAAGACATTCAGTGGTAGGGAAAACAATTGGAGTAAACAAAACAAAATACTTGAGTCAGAAGTAAAATGCGAAGTAGATTCCTCCACTGAGGGACTGAAAACATCATCAAGAAAATCAAATGGCAACATCAGGTTTCGTTTTCATGACTTCCCATCATCAACTCATTTCAAAAGACTGTTTTTCCTTCTCTTGAAAGAGCCTTCTTCACAGAATCCAATCCCCAACTGAAGATTAAATTCTTTAGTTTGTATCCAAAAGACCTTACTGAGATTTCACCATAACAGAGTAAATAAGTTTCAAAACCCCGAGAGGTAAAAGACAATATAATCTCTTTCGCTTTTCATCTGTATTTGTTCAAGCGACCTGGACAAACTGGGAAAGTTCCAAAATTGTAAAAGCAAAAGTAAAACTATTATAAAATGAGTTTCTATTTTCAAAACTCTCATAAACTCTGTAAACTAAAGTAAAGGTAAGCGTTTCTTTTGTTTACTTATATCTCAACGTGTAACACACTAAACATACATCCGACTTTGATGTGAATGTGAAAATTTGACGAAAGATAACTCAACTCTAGACACAGTGGAGAAGTAAAGGAAAATCACCTTTGCTTTCGTCTACACCAGTTTAAGATAGGAAAGAACAGTCACGTCAATGTCAAACGTGTCGACCAAAAATAGTGATAAAACCGTTCCAAGCCTTTTGCCTGGCATTTTGGCATGTTCACAGTTCATTTCTAGTTTGCTTATCATACATACATAAAAAGGATTGCATGTGACGGCAGAATGTGAATGATATTATGTAACTTGAACAAAAAAGCCTTCTCTCATTCTCATGTGCAGAAAAGTCGAGTTCGCACTTACTTAATAGAGAATTCCCATGAAATATCTAATCAGTCGAGGTAGTAGAAGAATCTACTCTAGACCTAGACTGCTTCTCAAAAGAAAGCAAAAATAAAAATAAAATACCCTTCAACTCCATGTCGTCTAGTCTTGGAAATAAATATATTTTGAAATATTGAAAATCTGATAGAAGCCCATTCCATAATATTAGATCGTGCCGTTTCTCTGTTGATATTTCTCTACACTTATATATTGTGTTGCATGCAAGTGTTTGAGAGAAAATCAGGCCAATTTTTAGTAAAAAATGTAAGCAATCATAGGTCCACACGTGCTGTTTTTCAAAGAGCTCGCTACATGAGGGCATATTTTCAATTTTCAATACGTTGAGAATCTCATGAATTCTCATTTATTGCTGTATGTAGAGGCATTTCTACTAGAGTCGAACCAACTGATCCCACATAGACAGCTATTATTACAATGTAACTCTAAAGTGACAATAATATCGAAAGAATTTTCATTTCGCACTCGGGATTTTAACCAATTTTATCCACTCCAAGTCAAACTCCACATTTTGGGTCATTCTCTTCTAGACCAGACTAATCTATGCCAATTTAAATCATTAGAGTATGCTTAGAAGTAAAACCACACAGGCCAGGCCGCGTAGATGAAGAAATCTGATTTAATGTAGCGACTCGGCTATGTCAATAAAATTAAGTTTAGGAAAATATCCCAACTCCAGAGAATAAATTGCTATAGGAGAAATACCAAGAGAGTTGGTAATGCATAATATACATACTATTCTAGGTTGTGTAATAGTATCACGGCTGGAAGTAAATAAACAAACACTATCGAATAAGATTCTAAAGTATTTGAATTAGGTTTTCAACTAAATTTGAAAGACTCTCTCCAAGGAAAAGATTTTGGCTACCTTAGCTTTCAGATGCTTGAGGCAAACAAGAGGATGGCATGCCACAGTGGTTGTTTTCAAGATAAGATAAAATTAAATTAGACCCGACAGTTTGTAAAACGTGTCCCAAGGCGGCAAACCGACTATACACTTACTACCTACTCATTTCTCAGTACAAGTCCATCACTTCAAAACTCGAATCCGAATCTCCGAAAAGAAAATGCAAAAAAAAGAAACACATGAGAGGATAAGGTATTAAATGTGCATCCTTTTGCTTGCCATTTTTTGTTATATATAAGTACTTAAAAAAACACGGAAAGACTTTCTCAGAAGGATTTGACCGGCGGAGTTGGAAAATTTGCAATTGTGCAAATAAACGCCTGAAAAGTGCCTATCACGTCCATTAACTGTGTACGGTGGGTGTACCGATTTCTATCAAGGCCAACCCGGAGGACTTGGTAAATAGTTAGACACACATACGGTAGTATTAGTAAGTACAATAGTAGCTAATAGTATAGAGTATAGTAAAACCGTCTTTTATCGAACAATTTCAGAGTTGCTTTTCTTCTTTGACACATTCCCTAAGGAAATCAGATGAAGTTTGACTTTGTCATTCTGTCCCAGTCCTACTCCCCCTGCATTATCTGTACTCTTCACTAGTTCTCTTCTCTGTCCTACATCCTACATAACAAAAGCGTTTCTCTACAAGCGTATAATATGTGTAAAAGTAACATATTGAATACAATGTATGACATATACGTAGAAGCGTTCTGAAGTCACATTCACGATGGCTGGTATAGTAGTAGGAAGAAAGTAGTGCAGTGAAAAACTGGAACTTTCAACTTAGCAACTCGAGCAGATTTTACTCTGAATCCGTAAACGTTCAGTGAATTTTGACAGGAGAGAAGAAATACATCGAAATTGCATTCGCAAATCTGGCACAATTGAACTTGACAGATTTTTTTAGCTTGAGGAAGTCACAACCGGCAGAACTGGATCAGTAGAGTTTAGTCTTTGTGAAAATTTACTGTGTACATAATTATTATTATTAGTTGTGGGTGGACGCTGAGCTTTATATTAGGATTAACTGATTTACTTCATGAAAATGATGTCTTAATAATGTATGAATTTATTTCGTTATATAATACAGAAAAGATTCACAGAGAAATAATTAGCAGTTTGACAGTTGAAACAGGCCAAAATTTTCGATAATACTAACAGATAAGTAATACTATGATAAAACGGTAATGACAAATTGTAGAATATAACGACCATGTTATTATATTGTTGTGTATAAACTTGCGCGTCATTCAGTTTAACATTTTGAATAAATTCATCATGCTTACCCACTCTTCTTCTAGCTAAATTTTAAATCTACAATCTTTAACTAAAAAGTTAGTGCTTTCCATAATCTTCCCATGCCGATATGCAAATGGTATAAACGAGAAAGATCAATGAACCGGTAATAACGATAATTGGGTAAAATGATGACAGCTATTGTGGCAATGATCAATGGAAGAATAACAATAGTAAAAATACATTTTGAAGATCATTAGGATGATAAGTATTGACCTATAACTGTCATGTCATCTCACTTGTTCTTTTCTTCTTCTGCTTCATCATCATCACTATCAACCATTTCAAATTACAAAGTATCAATCCAATCAGCTCAAAAGCTGAATGAAACCACACTCAGAGAATTTCTAATGAAAACTGGACTTCTCAAAGCCCACGAGTTTTTGTCAATTATTATTTTGTTATTACAATTATAGCTTTCCGTCCACCCGCACCTCTTCCTTCCATTGAGCATTAGTCATGTGTCCTTTTCAATCTTGTCATCCTAATTATCCTGAGAGGTAATTCGAAAATTTGCTGAGTATAAAAATACTATAAATAGTATACAAGTAGTATTTTCTTTATAAATTAGGTAAAGTTGACGTAGGCTGTATTTTTGAAACTAGAGAGAGAATAATTTCTAATGTAGACAGATGGACATGTTTGTATATTGCAAAATAAATGGCATTCATTCATAAAAGTAATTCTCTCTTGCGGTATTCCGACCTCATAAATTCATTAATCATCCCAGGGCACATTCACCGTGGTGGGTTTCTATCATATTCTATTGAATATCATTGAACATCACATCACGCGATGAACTAGACTAAAATAAAGATATGAAGCGGTGTGTGGAGGAAAATCCAATTCAAATAGTGACGACTCATTGAGCCATATAGAACACGATGTGTAACACAATTGTAATTGAAGTACGTGAAATAAAAACACTTCATCATCTCATCTCATTAACATGAACATGGGATACAAATATGATAATAGGTCATCTCGTTATTATTGAACAGTGTAAAAAGCTTAAGTTAACAAGTCCGACTGCTGCTGCTTGTTAAAAGCATAAGCTATTAGCTTAATCGTGCCTTGCATGTCATGTCATCATGTCAGCCTTTCACCTCAAGGGTTGTTAGTCCTGAAGTAGTGTAGGTGGTAGAAATAGGAACACAACCCAATCCGGCCAAAATCCACCAGTTGGAAAAATAATAATCATTATTGTTGCATTATATTAATATATCCGTTTCATTTAATCCCTACACTTAATGTACTTATGAAGATGGCCTAGTTTCTCTTATTTTTTCATGTTCATTGCATTTATTTATTTATTAAGGTTTAACGGAATCCGATCGTCTAGATCGAATCTATCTAGAAGAACTAGAAGTCATATTTGGCTCTCTATATCATAATTTGTTCACTTTGACACATTTAATTTTCAAAATTTCAAGAATATTAATTTAAAATTGCACGTTTTGAAGGTCGATTCGGGTCAGTGGTTCATTTCTTATAGCGTCGTAGTAACTTCTAAATTTTTATGTTAAATAACAAAATCCATTCATTATACATTCCTTCCACTACTGTAAGCAAGCTGTTTAGCTTAATAAACCATTTTAAAGTGAAATAAAAAGCCTGAACGTCGTACCAAATGATGATCTCATTTATGGAAATGAATGCAAGGGAAAACATGAAATTTATTCAGTATAATCAGGAACTGAATAAATTTTCAATCAGATTTAGGCATCAATCTCTATGATATATTTTGTGACGAAGAATCTTGTTGTTTTGTTTGTACCATACCAGTAATATACCTACTACAACGAGATGGGAGCAAAGATGGGCAAAAAATCAAAAGTGTAGTGCAGTGCAATCTGAGTACTGATTATCTTTAAAAATGTCCTAAAACGGCTTGGAGAAATCAAGAGATCCACCCATCTTCTGTAGTCCTAACCTGTGATTATTTAAATTCAATTCATGAACTTCTCACAATCCTTCTAATATGTAATCACATTCGTTAAAACCTTTCAGTGTGGGTTGATAAATTCTCACGTGGTTCTTAAGCCCTAATAAAGTTACATTTTATGTGCACTAATGTGAATAATGATGTTCCTTTGTACTTGCACTTTGTACTTCTTAATGTATTACTAAATTATTCATTTGACTGTCGATTTATAAAAACTAAAATTAGGAGGAATTCCATTTGAATAATTCATTAAGTTATGCATGTGGGGATGATACATTGACTATGTATCATGTAATCGCTTCTTTCATAGATCAATTTTTTTCTGTTGAATTGGGTATTCACATTATTTTTCAAGGTAAGTGGGTTATTTTCGGAGGATTTACGAGGGCAAGCGATTATGTCAATGTGGGTTTAGTTTCTTGACCAATTGGACAGAATAACCCGGGTTATAAATCTTTGGTAAATCGCAAAAACACTTAAAAACAACAATACTCATAGCTAAAAGATATTTCACATGGATTAATGATTTTAGAAAGCCAAAATGACGATGTTGATGCGAAAATGATGATAAGATTATATAAGATAATAAAATAATCCTCTGACTTTTCTTTTCCAATCTGTGACTCTCTTTCTGTGATCTATGTGATCCTTTCCCATTCATTAAAAAACTTTGTGTTTAACATACAAAGTGTAAGCGAGTGTGTAGTTGGAGTTCGACTTAATTTCCTTTAAAAATATTCACCTTCTTTCACCGCACTTCTTCATTTTCAATTTCAGGTTCATTTGATTTCTACTTTTCTGAGTTTTCTTTCATTTCGCAGCCTTTGAGAATTATATTTCATTATTTCAGTCAACTTCAACAGTATTAAATATAAGATCTAACTTTGGTATGGTAGTCTTATAGTATTTCTTTTGCCTGTAGTAAAAATCTCTTGGAAGAAAAAAGTCACCAGGTTCATTAAAATTTTTCTCTTTGATTTACAAGGGTCTATAAAAGCAATGATGATTTCTTCTCGTAGTCGGTAGAATTTGTTTTGATCTCGTTTAATTCAAGATGAAAGGAAAAGTCAGAGGCAGAGAAGTTTGTAAAAAAAGTCACATCCATCCTCTTCTTTCTACCTTCCTTCCAGCTCTTCTAAACATTCTTCACTTCCTTTTCATCTTTAGATATTTTAAGTTACTTTATTGTTGCCTTTTGTATTTTTAAGAATTTTTACATAATCAATGTCAACTCATGCGAAATACCGATTTGTGCTTTTTTCATTCACAATACAACCCATACGCATGCATTATCTCTCGCATTTCGAGCTTTGCTTCGACGGGGAACTAAATTAACGTATGGATAATACAAAGGGTAAAAAATAGTACTGGATTTAGTACTTAGTAAAAGAAAATAATCTACCAGTGATTTGATTTGAACTGGGAATTTATCCATTCCAATATATCCGAAATCACAATTTAATTCCAGAGTTAATAGCATTTTATAGTTGTGTTGTGTGTGTGCTCTCAATGAAAATCGAGACATTCTATTCATCCCGTAATTATTTCATTCTACGCAGTTCTTACGATTGATAAAGGTTATTTTGAAGCTTTGAGTATTTTGCAAAGATTTTAACATTTTTGTTCAATAATAAAAGTTTTGTATGAACTTAAGACCTCGCGAGTTGGATTTGAGAGAAGCGTAGTAGAACGACGATGATGATGACAATGAAGGGATTAAAAGCTTTCGCTGAAAATCATTTCTTTTAGATTTTTTTGCAAACCTCGTTTTGTTCACTTATTGAACCTTTTTCTTTTCTATTTTATTGTCGTTCGAATTCTTTTAGTACGATTTGAACCGCACAAATAAAACAACCACAGCGGATGGAATTTTCGCAGATGGATTAACCTCTTTGTAAAAGAAATAAAATACAAGTACTTCTTCTAAGCATCTGCCTTCTATTAGTATAGTATATATATACACACTCATATATATATATACATCGTATGCCTTATGTTGTATCGCAAATCTTTGAAGATAAAAAAATCCAAAACTTCATGAAATTCATGATGCAAACTGGTAATATGGTAATAGCCTCTCCTTGCCTGTAAATAGTTTCCTCCAGCAAGAGAAAAAACCGCAAAAAAGTGTAGATAGGGTAATTTTATTTCATCCACTCTGGCGAAAATGCTTGTTACGTATGTACACGCTGTAGTTTACACAATTTCCTTTTCAGATTTCCAGTACACGAAAGCGATCTATATAGCCGTCTACATTATTATACCCTGAACACGGAGGAAGAAATCTGGATTGAACTGAATGACTTGGAGGGATAAAAGGTCATTTCCCCCACTCATGCAAGCACTTTGATGATAATACTATGAGAGTAACCCTTATCTTATTACCGGGTTGGTCACGGTCTAAATTGATGCAGCTGCGGTTGCTTAAGTTGATACGTTCATTTATTTATATTCTATTGAGTTTATCAATATGATGGATACTCTGAGAGAAGGATTGACTCTATAATAGTAACAAGTCGAAAATTGAAGGTTCATTTCACGAATCTAATGACACGGTATTTTATTTTGGACGAGGAAGCCGTCACAAGAATAAGAACAAGTATTTCCTTCGATGGGGTCCATAATTCTTACGTCTATTTAAGTCATGACATTTATCTACTGCCACTGCTACTACTGCTATTGAGAGTACAAAAGATTGTGCTCCTACATAATAATAACCACTTCTGACTTGTGCTTCTTCTAACTACCGAGTCTATCAGATCAAAGGAGATAGTTCATTAGTTAAGTGGATTGGATTGGATTGGAGGAATGAGACTGATCGTCGAGATTCTCTTCTTTGTACTTTTTTCTTATTGAGAAATAATCCAAAGAAATAAGGGATTGCTTTACTTTGCTCTGTCTACTAATAATATAATGGATAGAATGACATTGCACTGAATTAAGACAGTTTGAAGACCTTGCTTTGCTTTAGTTGTGTTATTTTTCTTCTTGGAGTTTATTTACAGAATTGTTTCTCAAAGAGCCAACTGCTTGAAGTTTATCATCATCAAAGATGGGTTGGTTTGGTAGTGGGTACACGATTTGAGAAATCGTGAACGTGATTCTTTGAACAGTTGTCGAATCAGCAAAAATGGAAATCAGATGAAGATGACGATGAGAGAAAGAGAATGGTGATCAGCAGAGAAGACAATCTAATGCAATACTGAATTGGGCTTTTGTAATATTGAACTCTTTGGTCTGACAAGAGATAAACAAGTTGCGATACGAGGATAACAAGAGCACAAAAAGATGAAAAGAATAAAAACAAAAAAAATCGGCAATCAATTTCATGATCTTGTTTCCTATTCTACAGACCCATGTGACAATATACTATATGGATGGATAATCATCACTTCTCAAGTAGGAAGGACTTAACCAAACCAGTCACAAAGTATAATAGAGTGAGGAGTTCCTTTGAAGTTATACTTATTCCTTTGTCTTTATGACTTATTTAGACCACCTTGGGCAAGTAGCATATCAGTCCATGGAGAAAGTGCAATTTCAGCAGGTTCTCAATATTCCTATCTTTTATCTAATGCACTTTACATGTGTTTCTTATCCAAGCACTGAAAATAGAAGTCCTTCAGAATTGCATGCTATTATGAGACCAGGCACATTATTACACTTTTTATGCAGTTTCATACATTTCTAGTCTAGAGTCTAGAGTGTACTAAATAGTTGTAATGTTTTCTGCAGATAGTTTGGGATGCAGTTTCCCTCTTGCTTGACAAATAGTAGAAGAGATTATGAATTTTATGTCAGAATAATAAGCGTAACCCAAGATAAAAAATCTTTCTTCAATTAACTCTTGCATTTCTAGATATTTTATGGCTGCAAAGTTTTATTTTAAAGTAATAAAAGTATTTTTAATTTTTAGACTTAAAAAGCGTAGCTAAAATTTCTTAAAAAAGTCAAACTTACAATAAAGGGTCATCCATAGGAGCGATTCGCCCTGATGAAGATCCCCCTTGAAAACCTTGGGCAATTGCACCTTCTCCATCCATCACATCAATTTCACCATCATCACTGATAATGTCCGTTTCTCGTTCACACAAAATCAAACTGTTTCTATTATTCGGAAGTTTTTGTGACACAGGTGTAGTACTCGAAGAAGTTGCACCAAGAATGTTTTTCTGATTCGAAATAAACTTACTACCACTACTGGTAGACACATTCTCACCACTTCCACCACTGGTGGAAGTAGACTTTGCACCCAGAAGCATTTCTTTTTCTGTCAATTGACACAAAACAGTTTGAATGTTTCAATAGAAGATTTACTTCTATTCCTTCCCATTGACGAAATAATTAAGTGAGTTACGTAACCTACACAGTCTTTTCTTTTTACTCTATAATCATTAAAGCTGCTGCTGTTAATTAATCACGGTTCCCGATCCGATGAACATCTTTGAGTCTGTTGACATAATTCATTAGCTTCGGCCCCAATGTTTGAATGAGGGAGATTTCTTTTACATAAGAATTGTAGGCATTTACTTAAGTCATTAACATTGTGTAATATCCATCTAAGGAATATACTGTTTGTCTGATGGTAGATAGAAGCAGTGGGACGAATTAAGAGAATCGCTTTTTGCTTTTATTACCCCCTTAGTAAGTTTGTTTCATGCCAGCTGGGATCAGCGAACCATGAGGATCATTATTTGATGAATGAGTCTACACTTTTCATAAAAATCACCACAGAGAAATTTTTGGCACAGCTTCAGTTTGACACCCAATAATTTCCTCTTGTGTTGCTGCTTCGCTTTGCTCAACTTGCATAAGAGCTTTCTGATCTGAATGAGTTAATTTTTCACACCCCCACCAACTAATTCAGTCTCTACTAGATTTTTTTTCCAATTCTAAACAAGTGAAGAAATTTACATTACTTTATATAATATAATCTATTTTGTTATTACATACTAACATTATTATTATTATTATTATTATGCAATTACATAATTCTTTATCACTTTTAATTTTACTCAAAAACAAATAATATATTATCACTTCATTCGAGAATTTCTATTTTTATTTGGATCACACTCTAAATTAAATGTGAATGTTTTTTCAGTATCGTCTTGGGTCATCGAATCTGGAATTACGCTTGTGATGTTTAAATTACTAAAAGATGGGATAATATAAGTGTGTACAATTTTGTAAATATTTACCCCCAGAATAAAATTTCCAGTTTTTTCACAGCTCATGTATTGCAAGATGGGATGGACCTGTCGCTTTAATACTTGTCATAAAATTCAATCAAAATTCCTCTGAGAGTAGAAATATATGATTCATTCACGTATGAAGAGAGATATTACACAGCTTAAAAGCTGTGAGTGTGTTGCTTCTTGTCTTTCTTCTGGTAAGAGTGGGTGGGGGAATTCTTAGCTTTTCGAGTCCCGTGATATAAAAATTGAATGCGATAAGATAAGATACGATACACGATGTCAGTTTCAGTTAAACTTTCTCCCGTTCTACTTAATTCTTACGCCGTGTGCTTACAAGTAGGTAAATACTTAATGGAATACTTTAGTTTACTTTGCATACACAAAGTCCAATTTGCTTCTTGGGAGAAATAATAATAAAAAACTCTTAATGTAAAACTACTTACTAGAAATGCATTAAGTAATTCGTTTTCTTGGAAGAAATGAGATTCGAGAACCAATTGTGCAAAATTCTTTTCCAAACTCTTTTCAAAAATCTCAACCTCTGTTTTCTTTTCCGAGGAAATTTGAGGAAGAAGGCAATTAGGGATTTGAGAGAAGACAAGACAAGAGAGATTTCCGCTTCAGTTGACACTTCGCCTTTTTATTCTTTACTTGTGCTTCTTATGCCTTTCAAATTATTTCCTACTTCTTGCTAATTTTGTATCGACTCTTTGATACACTAAGATTTAAATACAGATATAATAATATGTAAAGTTTACGGTTATTCACAATAGTTACTTTTTCTTACACTGGAAGAGTTTAACCAATTTAAATCACAAGTCTTTTCCTT
>JAQFYJ010000505.1:0-12893 GCA_034694685.1 Isotoma anglicana | reverse complement strand
ATTTTAGATTGAAGGAAACCCATAAATATAATATTAAAAAATATTTATAATGCTTTGGCTGAGTATTGTAGTATTAAAAATTGAAGCATTGATTACATAATTTTCTTTTAATTGCAGGTTGCACAACCTTCGGTGGCATGGATGAAGTCAACTTTTTCAACTGCAAATTTAAAACAATCGCATGCATTAATTATTTAGCCATCGAAGTTAAGAATCCAGCTCTTAGGATACTTACTGATAAGTCTTCTGGTATCGGTGAAGTGAATTATACTAATGGGACGTCGTAAGGCAGCAACTGAACCGGCTCAGAATGGTTAGCCATTGTCCAAATTTCTAGAACATTCCTTTTTGAAAATTTTAAAATGTGAAATATCTCTTACAGCTCGTGACGTGGAAATCGAAACTGGAAGAAGAAGAAATGCAAGAGGTGCTGTAGCTAAGCCACCTCCTCGGAGAGGTGCTGGAACTCGTGGCGCTCGAAAACAAGGTCCGGCTGTATCTCCCCCCTCACCTCAGCAAGATGATGTTCAGATTGCTGGAGGGGAAGACACTGGTGAAAATTCTAAAAATGAAGTCAACGGAAATCGAGTCAGTGGTGCAGTTGGAAACAATAAAATTTCCACAACTGAAGACAAACTAGCAAGAAACGAAAAAGACCAGGTATTAACACTTAATAACTCATTTGTTCTTATCACATAATTAGCCAGAAAAAGATTTCCAAGCATTTGTAGTAACTGTCTCTTGAAGTTAAAATGATTGTGGTTGAGTTCAAATTTAATTTAGCTATGGTTCCAACAACGTAATCTATTGCTAAATGATAAGATAGGAATAAATAATTAACGAAATTTGTCCTTAAAATTCATGGTTAATGCAAACTAATTTTGGATACACTTATAAATGTTATTTTATAGTGCATCAAGCAACCTCAAACCGGAACAGAGTTATATCCCGTGCACAGCTGCACACTACACAGTCCAATTACCCTTAAGTTGTGAAAAAATTCTTGTAAAACAACAGGCTAACACATACATGTGAAAAAACATGTTTCAGTTCAGCCCATAAAATGGTTGAGATTTGATGTTTTCAAAATCTTTATTTTATGCACTTCGACTTTGTGTCGTGTCGTCTTATTTTAAATCTGTTTCCACAAAGAAAGTATACGTAGCCTCCTGTGCTGTTCGTAACACATAAGGCTCACTAAATACACATATTATTATGATACACACTGGATGGTTTGGGATTGTAATCTTGAAAGTAAATGAAGTGGATTTGAGAGTTATAATATAATAGTATTTATTTTTACTCATTGAAGCAATATCCACTAGCTCTTTAGTTTCTCAACGTACCCTAAACTTTTATTTAGGTATATATTTAGGTAGCGTAATGCAAGTTAAAATGAATGAAAGATCAAAAATAGTTTACGTTTGTTGTACTCTAAAAGATAGAATATGGCAGTCCCAAAGTCACAATTATTTTTCATTCATAATGGTCGATATAATTTGGGTAATATGTTTCTTTATAAATTTGTTTTTTACTTAAATTGTATTACAATTTCAAAGATGAGGCAGCCTTCCAACAATACCAGTGAACAAAGCTCACCTACAGCCAGTACAAACAATTTACCTGATGGGACGAATAGCCATAATGAAAATGCGAAAAAACCGGTAAGCGCACGATATGTATTTTAATATGTATTTTATAATGTACTAATTCTTTATAAAAAAATTATGTTACTGACCTTTTAGGATTCGTCGAATGAACCGAATACAAATACTGCTGGAAGTAGTGCGTCATCGAGCGAGTCTTTCAAGCGACTTCCAAAGAAGCGAAAATTCGACTTATCGGATTTTGAAACAACGGAAACAAACAAAATTGCAGTAACGTCAGAAACAACAAGAACATGCATGCCATCAATATCTTTAAGCCACACTTCTTCTAGTTCGACAGTTATCAATTCCAGCATAACCCGAAGTGTTTCAGAAATTCACGAAAGAGACGGAGTTGTTCGTTTAAACTCAAAGCAGGAAGCAATAACGCTACCAATCTCAACATCTAATGACACTATTCATCAGCAAAGTCATGATGTTCGACCTGCAGATTCTTCTCAACACTTATTTATCTCATCCCCCCTTTCATCTCATTCGGGCGATGTTCGAAACGTCATTTCTCCCCACCAGATTCACCATCATCAAGGTTCGATTAGTTCTCCGCAATTACAAAACCCTTCGATGGTCATTAATGCCCAAGGTGGTCACATTTCGTCGCAGCCTCATGCACCCGTGATAGTAACGTCGTCTCCCAGTCCTCATGTGTCATCTCGCGCAATAAGCATACCCGAATCACAAGGCTTAGCGTCTAAAGCATTAATAAATCCTCAACTCGATACACATATTTCGTTGTCCCAACTAAATTCTTCAATCTCATCAGGTTCATTAGTTTTGAAAAGTGGAGGTAACTATTCCTCGCCTTCTCATCATCAGCCTTCAGTGTCTTCGGTCCCTGCCCATGAATCTAAATCCAATATGTATCCGACCTATGGACCAAGCCCTAATAGAAACGTTCATCCTTCAATATATAGCAGCTCTGGCAGCACAGCCACTTCTCCTGCAATTCCTGCGTATTCATTTTCTCATAATACATACTCAAATTCTCAGCCTGAACAACCAATGGACCTGGGATGTCGGTCTTCTAATCGTCCACCAAGTCAATCTCTCAATCAGCATCAGCAGCACCATCATCCAGATCCCCACTACAGTGCAATAACTCATCAACAGCCACAACAATCTTCGCATATTACATACCGCAGCAGGTCTCCATCTCCGTCATATAGGTTACATCAGCAGAAGCCAAATGATCCCGTCCAGGTTTCTGTTCACACTCATCGATCTGTCCCACCAACTACATTAACCTCCCCACAAACACACCATCAACAGTACAATGTTTCTGGATTTAGAAGTCATTTGCCACCACCTAAGGTATCAATCATATTATTAATAAGTAAAATAAATGCCATTTGTTATTTTTCGTGTAGATGTAAACATAATTTTATGTTTCTTTATGAACCTTAGGTATCCAATATGATGCCATTTCAAAGTCCAAATGATCATGAAGGTTTAAATCTAGTAGTGGACAGATCCAAATCTCCAGTCGACTTCGCAACTTACTCGCACTCTTCCGGAGTTTTAAGTTCTGGATCATCCAATACCGTCCCGATGCCAAACACCGCAGCCGAAGCTAATTTTGCTAAAATTGCTCCACTTCTAAGCCAAGGCATGATCCACCATCAGACTCACTCATCAACTATGACTCATCCTCATGTTCAACCAAATTCTAGCGAAAGACTTCTTATGACAGCTCCGGCCGTTCACCATCAGAAAGGTGATCAGATGCACGAAGTTTTAACCCGACATGGAGGAAATCATCATCAGACAACTAGTATGGATTGTTCGGAACGGTCCTCCATCATTGATGTTAGAGAACAGAGGGAACTGAATGCCAGGATGTCACGGCCTGGGTCTGTGGAGATTCCAAAAAATGAGGTGATTCGTAAATCAGTTGGTGTAAGTGAAGACATGATTTCTGCATTACCTGTGACAGCATTTGCACCAAAGTTTGGGTTTCAAGCTGTGCTACAGGTATGGGATATCTTATGTACCATAAATCTAATAAAATCTTTTTTTCTTTTTAAATCAATTAATATGAATAATATAAAATTTTCTATTCAGAAATCAACCTTTTTGATTTTGTATTTTTACAGACATCAAAAGTTGATGGAAAACTTCCGGAACACAGAATATGTTCTGGTGGTATAAGTGTGAAACAGGAACCAAATGAAAGTAATTCACAGCAAGTGGGCACTCAAACAACAGTGGATTCAAATCAAAGATCCGCAATTGTTAATCCACCTCCTTTGGATCTCCGCGAATGGAAAGAACATAGAGTTCTTGCAAAACGGCAAAACCTATACATGCCCGGCATTATAACTGCTGTAAGTGGTCACTCCACGATTACCGTCTTGTTTGATAGAGACAATGTCTCACTAGCATACTCAGATGTGATACTATCAAGAACTTCCTTCTATGACATTGTGTCTGATGCGTGTCCAGCCCCTGCTCAGGTATGAGACGTTATTTTATTGTCAAAGTTCCAGTTATTTCTGTTTCAGTCGTATATTTAAATTTAAATTATTGGTTATTTTTAACAGGTTACAGTTGGAGGCCATGTTTGCATCAGGACAACTTCAGATAACAGTTTATTCATTGAGGGAGTGGTCTCTCGTATTGTTGGTTGGCCTCCCCAATATGTCATATCAGTGGCATCAGAAAATAAAGAGTATACCGTGGCTCGACCAAACATGAGGCTCCTTCTTCCCCCTTGGTGGGACGAATTAAAGGAAATTGAATCGATGTATGCTTTACCACGTACTACGACTCCGCAAGAACCGTCTCAAAGTAGTAGTGGGAATCTAAACAGACAACTTGGCGGTCTTTCACCCATTGCTGTATCCAACCACAGTAATGACGATAGAAAGAGACTAGAATATGATTTTTGCGAAAGCGATGACGATCTTCACAGAGAAGACATTCACTTTAATGATGTTGGCACAACGATTGGGGGTAGAGGTGGCTCATTAACCCCTGGAACCCTTGTCGGGAGTAGTAAGTGTAGCAGTGTTCAAAGTCAAATGAGCTCTGCCACTCCACGAAGTCAAGCTAACACACCAAGATCTCTGAATGGAACGCCTCACAAGTATCGGAAGGGTGATGTTGTGTCAACCCCTTCAGGAATAAGGAAAAAGTTTAATGGAAAGCAGTGGAGACGTCTTTGTTCGAGGGAAGGGTGTACCAAGGAGTCACAAAGGCGAGGCTACTGCTCGAGGCATCTTGGTCTGAAAAAGCCAGGGTCACATTACAAGAGCTCATCATCCTGTTTGAGGTACTTAAAAGTTTAAAACTATCTATTTAAATCTTAGCATGTGGTTGTTTAACACAGCAAATTAAACATCACTTTTATTTTACCGTATTTCCCTTTTAGTCGATCAAAATCGAAAGAAAGCGAAGCTGATGAAGCCAGTTCTAGAGATTCCGGAACATCCCCTAGCAGTTTAAGGGATTCTCGAGTTTCAAGGCGATTTGATGCTGACGAGACAGAAGCTGCAACAATTATGGTCTCTCTTTCTCGTTCCACCTCTCCATCTTATTCTCCACCATCTCGAAACTCTCCTAGAGGGACTCCGTCCCAGTCTCCATTGACTGTTGGATCACGTCACAATCTGTTCATGCCAATAAGTGGAATTCCAAGTACCTCACCAGTGCCCACTACTACATCTTTGGCATGGCAGCATAAACCTGGTGACACAATAGTTGTTCAAAGTGACATTAGTTCGGAAAATAGATCTCAGTCCGTAATTAGGCCAGAAATTCTTCGACCTAGAATTTCTTCCGGCACAAGTGTAATCCAGATGAGCCCTCTCGTTTCATCAGGAATTTCTACTAGTGGAACTACATCAGGACTTATTGTTCACACAGCTTCAAGTACTGCAAGTGTTGTATCCTCTGAAAATAGCTCCAATACTGGTCCTGGTAATGGCACATTTGTCGCCCCAGCAAGTGGCACTCGCCATATGATTATGATTGCAAATAGTGGTATTTCTCATCCTTTGACATCAGAAGGGAACTTTATCAACAGCTCATCAGTAATACGTGAGACGAAAGGAGACATGTCTTATGAATCAGGCCGACAAATAAATTCCCTAGCAGCTCCTCCCCCAATAACTCTTGTTAAAGGTGCGATGACTCTTACACCTTTAGTAGTGCAATCAACTAACCCACCGAATTCCAAAGGTCATGTTCATTTAACCTCTAGATATCAACCAATATCAGTTATTCCTATAACTACTTTACAAACGTCAGCTTCAAATTCTTCCGGTACTCAAATCGTTTTAACTCATCCAATTTCTACTTCATCAATTATCCATCAAAATAATCAGCAACAAGTGAGGCAGATTATAACATCAAGTGGAACTACTATCACTTCAGGAACATCTGTAAGCCTACCAAGCACAGTGGTAATGGCTGGAGGAACTCCTCTCACAATACGAAAGGCAATCCTTCCTTTTTCTTCATCTTCTGATGGTCACAGTATTGGAAATATACAAATGGCAAACACAATAACTCTTACATCCGCAGGCAAAACAGAAACTATTGATACAAAAGCTAGACATGATTCAAAAATAATGACAAATGGGAGTATAGGCATCAATGGAATATCTCTGATGAACAGTCCTTCATCACCTCCTCAACTAATAATTCCAGAGAATTCGAGTATTTCGGAAGGAACAAGCATGGTTCTCGTAAGACCAAAAATGGAATCATTATCTGGAAGCAATATTATTCATCTTGTTGAAGCTACAAGTAAAACTAGTAACAACGGTACTAATGCAGGCAATCATAATACAATAGTTATTACAAGTGCTACAAACTCAAATGGAAACGGTGCAAATCATCTTCAACCAACACAGCTTCTTCCAGTTATTCCCTGTGCTCCACCTTCAGATGGAAATAATCAAGTAGGACATGAAACTGAAGGCACACCAAAAACGTATCCGTGGCAGTCCTTACTGCCCTTTCTAACGCCGACACCCTCTCCGCCCCCACAAGGCTCTCAAAATGGAGCTCCTGAGTCGCCGTCATCAGTGAAAGACAGTTCAAGCGTGAACCAAACTCACGATGAAATTTTGGGTTTGCCAGATATTGGAGATGATGATGACGATGTTTTTGAAGGGGTGTCGGATTCTGTAGCAAGTATCAATGGGGCTAATAAACGAAGAGCACTAAGCTTGCCGGCATCAAAGCACGACGATGGAAAAGAGCCTGAAAGGGTTCGGCGACCAATGAACGCATTCATGATCTTTAGTAAGCGACATAGAGCTCTGGTACATCAGAGGCATCCAAATCAAGACAATCGAACTGTATCGAAGATTTTAGGAGAATGGTGGTATCAATTGGGTAAAGACGAAAAGCAAAAATACCACTCTTTGGCATCTGAAGTAAAAGAAGCTCATTTCAAGGCAAATCCAGGGTGGAAATGGTGTAGTAGAGATAGAAGGAAGTCTTCTAGTGGAGCAGCTCCTCCAGGACTGGACGGCAACAAAACAAAGAGACGTTCAAGTTCAAATGAAGATGGACCTTTTCCCACTCGTTCCGTTGTCGTCGAAGGTCCTGGTGCCAATAGCTCAGGAGAATCTGGGTTAGGAAGTGGTACTACTGGAGGTGAAATATATAAAAGCAGTGGCGATTTCTCGGATGAAGAAGACAGAATGGTAAGAGTTAATCTTTAAATTAAAAAGTAATCTAATTTGTGCTGGTATGACTTTATTTTATAAAAATTAATATTTTTTATCAGGTAATTTGCGATGATATCGATCTGCAATGTAAAGAGAAAGTGTCAGATTGTGAGTCTGATGTCGAAATGGATAATAATACTCAAAGTCGAGCAACCGAAAGCTTTTCTACGGATACGGTGACGGCGAGGACTAGATTAGATGATGAGACGAAAAAATGTATAACCACTACAACTTCTACACTTGTACCTGTGTCAGGAATAGTCTCAACAAGCACTCCCATCTCCATTGTGACCCCTACAAATACAATCAACAAACCAAAGCCAATCAGACTTCCATCTGATCCTACATCAGGAGGAAGTTCTTTCTTAACAGCTATTTCGCCCTCCTTTCCAAAATTAGTTTTCCAACCTAGTGGAAGTGCGTTTAGATCTATGCCTAGTCCAAAAGAGACAGCTATTTGGGTATGTAGACTTCAAAATATAATTATACCTGTTGCAAGCTCTTTTTGATAAGAGAATAAGTAATTATATTTATATAGTTTATTTATATAATTACTTATTCTCTGTTTTTGATAGTATTATAAAACTTAATGAATTGAAATTAAATTTTACAGACTGAAGAATCATATAATACAATTGAAACTGGAAAGGGTGACAATTCAATGCATAATAAATTACCCCCTGCCACCACTCTAGTTACTTTCACTCAAGTGACATCAGCAGGTGTGCCAACGCAGACACTTTTGGTCCGTCCAACAATCACAATTGGAAATAAAATGGCAACTACGACTTACCTTACACTCGTGAAATCTGTAGATGCTACAACCGGGAGTAGCGTTGGTGAGTTAAATTAGACAAGTTAAAAATGATAACAGCGAATATAAAATCGAAATAAATCCTATCACTTACTTTGATGAACGGTCGTTTTGTTTAGTTTTTGATAATAAATTAATAAAAAATGATTTTTTTCTAGTGGTGAATCAAGAGGGTCTTCATAATAAGACAACCGTGATCAGTTCTCACGACTCTCAGCTGCAAAGAAACAATGTAAGTTGATGGCTAATGTATATCGGAATTCATTTTCTTTCCTTGTAATTTATTTCAGGCGTGTGTATATTTATAAGTTTGTTTATTTTATAGGAATTGAACGCGGAGAAAGATAAAACCGGAAGTGCTGCAGCAGTTGATCCAAAAGATGTAAAACCATTTGTTCTGGCACCGACACCTGCTCAACTCGGGAAGGCTCCACTCCAAAGACGTCAATCTCAAGGAAATTGTTTGCCACTTACATTCACTACGGTTGTTGGGTCGCAGTCATCAGAACATAAGGATGAACCAGAGCAAGTTAATTCTCCAAATGATATGGTCATCGAAGAAAATGTTGGTGAAGTCAAAGAAGAAATAAAAATGGAAGAAGAAGAACACACTGTTTCCGAAGAACCTGAGCCGCAGCAGAATCTTGACATGGCAGAAAAAAAAGAAGTGCTCAAAGAAGAAGAGATGGATACTAGTACAGGCAGTATGAAATGTTTCTTCAAGAAGAATGTAGAAGATGGAATGGAGAGGTAAGGCATTAAAAATTAAAAACTTCAATATTAGATTAGATATTAAAAAAACAAAAATTTTAATTTAATTTTAATAAACAATACTCAATGTTTTTTTACCAGGGTTTTGGAACAAGTTCAATTTTCGCAAAAATTCTCTATCTTGCCACAGTTTAAACCTGAGGAATGCCAATCTCCAAGTACTTTGTCTCTACCCTCAAGTCCTAGAGTAATTTTAAATAGCTTTAGGAAGAAACGTATGCCATCCGGTTAGTTGACAATATACTTTTAGTTGTTAAAACTGCTAATAATTTTTTATGGTATGATGGTATGTTAGTTTTATAATTCTCTTTTTTCATCTTTTGAATAGCAACTGAACCTGAAGCTCACCGTATGGGAAGCATTGATCAAAGTCATGATTGCGCTTCTGCACCTGTCAAACTTACGGGATCCACATTTTTTGGTCCAGATTTTAATTTGGAGGCTTTCAAACGTAAATTTTCTAATATTTATAAACAAACTGTAAAGGGAGTTGTTGACTTGTTAAATATTCGCTAATTCCAAACTGGTGTTATTATAGATGACAACCCATCTGGAGTAATTGCTGCAGCTGCCAATGCTAAGACCCTGAATGAAGAACAACACAGCATTCCGTCATCACCCATGCTGCTGTCGGACAGGACGCCTGGACATGGACCTTTAAGTTCCAGCTTTGCTGCTGTCCGTTCACCACGCACTCCAAAGACACCCGCAAGTATGAATCGAAATATGGATTCGGGAATGGAAAAAGGTCATCGGAAAGTTTTGGAACAGAGGCGTCAACTTGTGGTTCAACTTTTTGAGGACCAAGGAATGTTCCCTACTACTCAAGCTACTTCAGCTTTTCAGGTACAAGTCATGGAAGACTCTACTACTTCAATGCTTTTTCAGTAAAATATTATTACGTGAAATAATATTTCAAATTGTTTTCTTTAGACACAACATGCTGACGTATTTCCAAATAAAGCGTGTCTTCAATTGAAAATACGCGAAGTGAGACAGAAGCTGATGTCTACGAATCAAGGTCCGGGTGGCCAATTGGGACCTACGACTCCAAGTCCCCTTACTCCTAGTACTGCTATGGACTCCGCAGTTTTCGACCTTCCACTTACTCCTGCCACTCCTTGTGATCCAGATGCATCATCTTCACATTCTCATGGACATCCTCATCCGGCATGCTCTTCAGCTTCCGTTACTCAGCATGGATCTTCATGAGACATCAAGATGGTTCAACTACAATTCTATCGGAGTGAGTAGACTACTTAACTACGACGACGGACGAATGGTGTAATGCTTCAAAATGTGAGGACAGTGTTTTGCTATCAGCATTCGATGTTACTCTTCCTTCTTGATGGTGCGCATCGCTTCAAAATTTGTAACAGTTTATCAAATTTCTCGTGAAGCAGATTTTCCTACTTCTAATATTATATCCATGTGGTAGTTGCTGGATATAAAGGACAAGCAAGGTTGAAGTCTCATTTCAAGCCTTGACTTCAATTTATGAGTACAAACGTAAAGGTAAAGTTGTATACATTTTACAGGGGATTATGGGTAGATCTCTATGACGAGCTGTATAGATGAATAATGATGTATTTTATTAGTTGAAACTAACATGTACCGATAGCTATACAAGATTGTGACATACTATATACTGTGTGTAATGTGTAATATATTAATAATAACTTGTAGTTATTTCGTAAAAAACCTTTGAGGAGTAATGATTAGTGATGTGCCCATTTTTAGATCTGGTATTGTAGATCTACATCTCTTTATATGGTATACATTTTGTCGAATTAGAAGATAAAGTTCATTATCGATATTTTGGACTTGTGACGAGTCATACCGTTCGTGCTAAAGCTGAGAACATAGTGCTTTAGGGTATTAAATGAGCGTTTCCGTACTTCTGTCTCAGATTCTTTGAAATGTCTTACTTAAAAAAGTAAAACCTATTTCCTGTTCACTTAGTTAAGTTGCGATTACTAACGAGTTATGTAGAATTTCTATGATATAACTCTTTAAGAATACCCGGTAGATATAGATATAGTCTAAACTGATTAGGCTTATGTAATTTATTATTTGTCAATCTACATTGATTGCCTTGCAAACAAAGTTTGATTTGCCAGTGATTGGTGAGTATAAAAGTGAGCGCTCTCATACTTATAATCTTCAGATTTATTAGGACTTACAGAATTCCTTTGATTAATGTGGGTGCAGTTATTTTTGTAAATACCTAGGATTTAGGTAAATTTATTGTCATGATTGTAATTTGGATCATATTTATTAGTGATTTCCCGCAGAAGCGGTGCTTACATTTGAGTGAATTTTTGTCATTGCAGAGTTGACAAAATTAAGTGCTATTACCTGCAAAAACTTGGTCTTTCTTTACATTACTATCGTGCTGTTAGTGATAGCGATTTGCATTTTTTATGAGTCCCAATTAAGACCCAAATGAAAGATAATTGTATTCAATCGGATAGTTAAATCCAAATTTCCCTGCCAGTAGTGCATAAGTTATGGAATAGCTATTAAGAAAATTTCTCGAATGGAATATTTTTAAAGTGCAATTTATGATAATGCCAAAGGATGAATCTTTCCTCTATAAACCGGTGTGCACGCTAATAATTAAAATTCGACACTGTATTTATACAAAAGGCATTATAAGTTCATACTGTTTTCTTCTTCCATCTTGACTCTCCCAAGAAGCTGAAACCGTAAATTTATTATGTATGTTGGTTCTCAATTAGATTATTAAAATATTTTCACGAATTTTATGCACAGTATGATTTTTGAGACACATCGTTTGTTAAATTACAGAGTAAAGAATAATTTCTTCTTCTGGAACCTTAGTCATAGTTATTCTTTCAGTTTGTGTTTTTATTAATTAATTTTGATAATTTCTGGAAGTTTCCTCGACTCTTTATTTTGTTTCTTGTCCTTATTGACAAGGACACGCGAAATTCCACGTGAAAAGATTTAAGAAATAGAATTTCCTCTGCAACCTGTTTTTTAATGTTTATATATAGACATATTCCTTGTACTCTCTTTGTTGTTCATGTTATTGTCAATGTCAATCATGCCGTGTTAATTAATGTTGTATAAATATGTTAGTATGTTATGAAATGTCTATGTCTGTATCAGCAATTAAATATAGCTAGTTAGGAGTCACTTCTAGTTTTAAAATCGTCTATGTATCGAGAAACAACATTCACTGCCCCATAAGTTCTTACAAAGCAATGGCATTGATAGGCAATTACTGCAATCATCAATGGGGTGACAATGAGCAACTCCTTAAACTGAAACACTGTAACTTAAAATTTTACAATCTCATAAGTTAAAATACCATTTTTACTTAAGTTGAATTTAAATCGTAAAACAACTTAGGTCTTAGATGGGGCACAAACAGGATAAAATATTATTATTGTTATTATTATTATTATATTATAAATGGTATAAAAAGATACTCCAAGTAAAAATAAAGAAGAAGCACGGAAAGTATGAAAAAGATCCATTGAATTTTTTGCATGTTTCTTCCACATCGTAAACCGTTAGTAGACAATTGTTTGTAATAACACAATAGATCATATTTACACAAAAAACCTAACTATTCATTTTCTTGTAATACTGAATTTTATTAATGGCTAGTGATCATTCGTAAATTGTTTTCGTATGAAATGCTTAAAAATACCTAAATATTCATTTTCTTGTAGTACTGAATTTTATTAATGGCTAGTGATCATTCGTAAATTGTTTTCGTATGAAATGCTATGACATATGCTACGACAACCGCGGTATGTCTGAGGCTTTAGTTGTAGTTGTAGCTGAATTCACAAGACCCACCCTACCCTCGTATGCTGATAAGGATTTGCGATTATTCAATCGACAATAAAAATTTATTGCATATGGAAGAAGTATTCTTTCTGTTCCATTCATTCAACCAATTTTTCGACCAGAGAGCTTCAAACTTAA